>JAQIXX010006601.1:0-11976 GCA_034700605.1 Willowsia nigromaculata | reverse complement strand
TTCACAAGCCAAACGATTTTGCGATAGATGAAGTATTAAAGAATAGGACAATTCCTAAATTCTCGTTCTCTGGTCATCACATACTCATGCGTTTATCCATATTTCTCTCACGGTTATGTGTGTGTGCATATGCGTTGAACAGCAGCGGCTAGAGGAACTGACAATCATGGAAGCGTAGATGAAAAGATGATTTGGTCAAAATGGGATGCAGATGTGCTCAAGAAAAAAAAAATGTATTAATAATTTCAGACAACACTCTTTTGCAATATATTAATGTACATAAACAGACCAACAACATACGCACTCATATAATCCGTATGCCATTAAACATTTCAGGCAGTTTGTAGTACTCTACATAAATGATGTACTTTCATAAAAGATGACGCTTTATTTCTTTCGCTCTTATTTTTGCTTCGTTTGTGAATCATCACAGCAGCGGTAAGATCAGCAGCCTTTTACACGCACAAGAAGTAAACAAGGAAACAGGCACGAGATCTACAAGCTAGCTCTTCTTCATCTCATCTCCTCTCCTCGAGCATTTATCTCTTTTCTCATGTAATAATAATAATAAAATTGGACGGAGAAAATACAGAGTTTTCTGCTTTATATATAACTATGCAAAGCCAATATACCATGTAATATTGCATTACTGCAATACCGAGAGGAGGACGACAGCCAGAGTGTGAGAGGGAGACGACTACTACTGCTATGACTGCACGGTATGGCATGGATGGCAAGCATAAATTATGTGAAGAAAAAGCCGGATTTTCTATCCTAATGGCATCTCCTGACATTTTTAGTGCGGAAAAATGGGGCTGAGATTGGAAGGCGAGACTTGGCCCTGTAATTTATTGGTCATTTGACCATGGAGGTTGACAGCGCTACGTGAATTATCTCTTGTGATGTGTCTGCATATATCTGTTACAACATGAGTGTATAGTATACTCGTGCCCATAATATTATTCTTCCACCTCCTCCTCCTGTGGCGAAGATATTCATTCTTTTCGCTTATTTTGCTCCTGTTGTTTGTCTACATCTCATCCAGCACAACGTCTGCTTTTATGACTATATAGTGCAGCTCCGCTTCTACTTTTTCATCTGTACTGCTCTTGCTAACTCAGCTTACTCACTCACTTAAATTAACTAACAAAATAACATTTCAAAAACGTAAAAAGAGTCAGGAGAGGACCCCCACCCTTCTCCATTCATGCATGTTTGCTAAAATGTATTACTTCCTCCTCCACAAACACATACTCTCTTGCTTTGGCCCATAAAATTTACTACAATTGCACATGAGATGAGGTGAGTTGTGTGAGCTGAGCTCAGCAGCACCGCCGCCACTGTGTATCATGTCATGCTAAATCGTGTGCAAAAATATATACTTTTTCACACTCTTCATCACTCTTTCGGACCATTTCATGTCTACTGAACGCACATCCTTTTCCCCTCCTCTTTGTGTCAAGAGAAAAGTCTGAAGATATTTGCCAACCACTACGTCTTCCTTTCTCATCGTACACACCGCATATTGAACGAACAATGCATTCTTCTAAACAAAATGTTAAATGTAATCAGTTTAAGAATGCTTATGCATTCTCATTTGACTCAAATTACAACTCAGATAGATCAGAGATATGTGCCGACAAACGACGATTTTAAATAAAAGGGAAAAGAGAATGAAAAAAGCAAGCATGAGTCGTGTCATTTCATTTTCAGTTCAATGCTGCAATCATCTATTCGTCTTCTGGGCCTATGGTGTGGTTGCACGGTTTGTCGGCTTTATGAAAAAACACGACAGATTCAATTGTAGAAATAATAATAGAGGTAATAAAGAGGAAATATTATAATTATTAGAGGGAAGCAATATGAATGTATTATTATCATTATTTCATTTATTTTTATTATATTGTACGTTCCAAGTGAGTAGATAAAAAGACAGGCCAAAAAATAGAAGCATGAAAGCATATCAGATATGCCAACATCATAAAGAGTGGTACATAAAAGGGGAGTTGACATGACAGGAGTAGTGGTAGTGGTGGGAGAGATACGTTGAAGGGCTTGTGTATATGTTGTGTTGTGCGGGACGGGACCCCCGGTGGACAGCTTGTCCACGTCAAGCTGTGACCAAGATGAGATCCCGTCTCCACCCTAAATTATTAGCTTCCCTGCCTACCACAAAATATATATGACGACCATAATACAAACCTAAATACCTTCTTTTCTCAACCGTGCTTTGCTCACAAATAGATGACAGTAGTGTAATTCATGGATCCATAACAAAAACCATGCCTGTGAGTATATTTGTTGAGTGGGCTTTCCTCTAGATGACTCGTTCAACAAAATCTAATCGTTACTGTTATCAACTTTAGTAATCAAAGAGTTAGTTAAAATAACTCAAGGATTAAAGTAGGGGTTTAGGCTGGTTAGGTTGGTCGGTTTTCCTGCGAGTAGGGTAAAGAAAAGTGTGGAATTTTGCTTAAATATTTGTAATTTCGAGAGCCCACACAGATGCACATATAGTAGTTACACCTGTGTGACTGCATGTGACATAATGATCTCTGTTGAATAATATCTAATATGCATACAATATGTGTCGTGTCATCTCTCAGTCGTAATAATACCCTGCTCTTCTGACAATAGGAGTAACAGGAGGTACTCATGAATATCTACTTAGCAGTATAATTTACACACATTACTTGTCGCAGAGTCAGTTCCTACTGTCATCTCACTTGTTAACTTATATATAATCTCGTCTCCACAAGACATCACAAAATACAAACTGACTCCAGTAAAGTGTTGTGTGTTCTCCTCCCCACTGCGACTAATCCATCTTGTCGTCATTATTTACGCTGTCAATTGTGTCAATATATGCTCACATTCAAAAGACAGCTCAAGAGAAAAGAGAAGACCATATCATTACTGTTTCCCCAGAAAGAATGCCACATTGTAAAAATTGCTAAAGGTATTGTATTGTTGTCACCCCTATCCATAGAATGCCTACTGGGAGATCAATGTGTGTGGCAAAAAGGAAAACGACAAAAGTATAAACTGAGCGGAGCAAGGAAAAAACCCAAGTTCTTAAAGCATCAGCCCAACAACAAAACCATTTTCAGTTTCAAAGATTATTTGCATGGTTGAATTTTCTGAGAGACGAGAAAAAGCAAAAGAGGTAAATCCTTTTACTTTTGCTTCAGCAACCCTTTAATGCTGCAAACGTGCAAATAGCAATCATATTTAATCATACATTCAAAATGAATGATGATATCTAAAATGCTTTAAATACCACCAAATAAGTTTTTCACTTTGCTACTCCACACCAACTTTGATTTTCTTGAGAAATCTGTGTGCGCAATGAGGTGGGCTTCCTGTGATAATCCTCTGGGGGTACGAAATCGTATATTCTTTCGCACACATCACACAACAACAGCAAGTAATTTTCATAATCTATTAGTTGTCGATGGACCACCGGAGATGACAGGAGCCTTCAAAACTGAACAGCGACGCATGTTATATTTTCAGCTGCTCATTTTAAAACTTTTTCATCAACGTCATCGTAAAATTCCTGCTGTGTTTTTCAAACAACAATGAAGAAAAATGACAATGAATGAATGGATCACTTTTATTATTCCCCGTGTTTATAAATGTTCTATATATCATGCATTCCTCCTTGGTGTTAAGTAAGCATCTTTGCTTATTGCAAACCGACATTTTTACGTGGTTGTCTCGCCCGCTAGAAGACGATGTGTCGTGTCGTGCCTCATCCATTCATCCACTGGATCAACGTCATTATCATTATAAAAGCGGCAACAAATAAACACTTTTGCCATTTTATTCATTGTTCCACTTATTGTTATTATTATTACTTCCACAACATCATTACCGACCAGATTACAGCCATATTAATAATTTATACACGAACACGGCAGGACGGATGCATGATGGAACCAACAAGAAGACTTTCAAAGGAAGACCAACCAAAAAGTCTTTTGTAATGTATACCCATGCATAAAATGAGATGGCCAATATAGACTCGACAGGTGGGCACATGATCACCTGTAGACATTTGCCTTCATGTCGTCGTTCATGTCATGATACCTCCTCTGAGGCTGTCACTGTGTTACAACAACTATACACTCTTCAGGACGCATAAAAGAGAAAATAACTTTTCTTGTGTATGTGAAGTGAAACCAAAAATTATTAATATGCTTTACATTTAATGGAGGCGTAATAGCGTCATTCATTTAACTGTCATTAGCATAATGTGAAACAAACACTGAATATCAAATATTATGCGTTTTGCAGGGCTTATGTCAAGAAGTGACAGGTTTGATGTGAGATTGTGCGATGTCCATTCAACCACTTGCGATCTGTTTTACTGTTGTGCAACGTTATTGTAATAAGTCATTCGTAACTTTTACATCAACAGTTTGAATGAAGCTTGAAAGCAACGTGACGCTTTTTACGTCTTTCTTATGACAGCATCAGAAGACGATTCGGAATGTTTTTCGAAAACTAGAATTCGATAACTAAAGGAACGTCATGTAAATGCTCGTGATTAAAAAATATGATGCCTAAAAAGGAAATTGTCTCAACTGATTTTAAACGTTAGGTCTATTTCTGTAATAACGTTTCAAATTCAAAATATACTTGCATAATCCGCATATGTTGAATGATTCAATCCGAGCTTTTCCATGTAGACCCTCGGTGACTTTTTTCATCACAATGCCATACTCTTCTTTCTGCTTAAATTTTAATGATAATCCATGTAGTAGTTTTTGTGGTAGGTATTCTCTTTCCTCATCTGCATTATATTTGTGGGTTTTGTGCTGTATTGTTTGAGGGTATGACATTTATGACAGAAAGAGGATAAGCGCATAGAAATCATATCTAGTTTTTACTTTTATGTCTGCCTATGAGTCGGCGGTGGCATAATGATAGAGCCAAGACCACCGCACCCCCAGTGACAAAAACGACATAAAGTGAGGGATTATGCTATACACTGCATTTACACTAACAGCATACGTCACATTATTTATTTATCCTCTCACTTTTCTCCATTGTTGTCATTTTTACATGCATTAATCTTCCCTCTTTTCCCTTTCTTTGCGCATGCCCATGTTATAAGTGTAGTATATAGACTCATTTTCAACCAAACAGCTCTAATTCTCACTTTTATCTACATATCTCTTGAAAACGGCCACAAATCTTAGAAAAATAAATTTGAATGACAAGACTACATATTTATTGTTATTACCACCCTTATTACGATGATGGATGACACTTGACATATTCCCTTTCTGTGTTGTGTCGCCTTTCTTCAATTTCTGTTCATCTCTAGTATTTAGTCGTTATTATTTTTGACAAGCTTATAAAGTACAGCTAGAAAGGGATGCGATGATGATTGTATAGTTGTATTAGGATAACCACATATGCAAATAATATTGTAAAACTCTTTCAAAACGAATAGCCTGAGCGTGTTTAGGAATAACTTGTAAAGTAGCTTGTCACAACTACCACACAAGTTGTCTTTTTGGTAGTGGTCTTGAGCTGGTGTTAATATGTGGCTTAGGTATTGATCAAAAATTATTACGTAACCTGTATATTATTCAAGCCAGCAGATCGTCTCTGACTTATATTGTTTGCGCGATGGGAAAGGTTCAATAAAGCATATTGTATAGTGAAAGATACTAAAGATAAGAATACACACAGGAACATCAGTGCTTTCAAGTAATTTGTCAGCGTTTTGTATCCTAACGAAAGGTTATCTGAAATGTCTCTTTATTCCAGAGTTGAAGACCCCTTGCCAAAGACCAAAATACGTGGTAATGTAAGTAGTAAGTATTGCTACTCCGGGTTTGAGGCAGCATGATATGCGCTTGTAAGCTCCTGTACAAATGGATATTCTATAAATAATGCAGGTGCTGATGAAGAAACCAAGAGACACTTGATAATAGTCAAACTTCAGCATTATACAATTCCGTATAGAAATATACTTTTGTAAAGATTAGTTACGTAGGCTATGTAACGGCGACTTTTAACTAACCCACCAAAACTGCCTTTGTCTTTTTTATTTACCGTAACACGTTATCCATAATCCATTCCACACACAGACGCACATAATGTATGGTAAATATCCCTCCCTACAAAAAAGCAGCCAAGTAACAGGAGTAAGTGGCAGATTTATTAGGCATATCCGATTTCCTGAATAAGTATTTTGATATTACTGATTAGCTACGCTATGGAATGATTATGAGGATCGCGATGCCATGCTCAGATTTCGTTTTTGTAAAGCAATATCTCAAAATACCATAATCTATCTAATGCCTTCTTCATCGTGTGTATGTGATGAGATTTATGAAGCTATTTATCAAATAAAAATTGGACACCAAGAGCATAATATATGAGTGTTCTGTAAGTTAGGAACCTTCAAAATACATAAGCAAATTTTCTGTAAAATAACGATATGTTTTTTACAAAATATACTGATTGTTCTTGAGCAAAACAATGTTTATGAAAGAGTTATATTTATTTTTCTGATAATAATGATGCATATTACAATGTATATGAATATGAAAACAAATCGACCTTTTTCGCAAGACTGCGCACCACTGTTAACGTTGAATGGTTCAATCAAGCATGTTTCAAAGTAGAAAAATCTTTATTAATTAATGTCTGCTTAATACTAAGGTTAGTTAGTAATGCTGACTTTGACATAAGTGAAAGTTTCACCCAAAAAACCATTCCATTTCACATTAATGCTCAAGCATTTTTTTTCTGCCGAGAAAGCAGAGGCCGAACTGGAGATGTCTACAAGAAGAATAATTGACGCTGTCTCAATTGAAGAGCAAAGTTCATTTGTCTCCTCCTCTTCTACGTGCTTCTTTATATATTTGTGTTCCATATCCTCCTATATCTTATGTTCTATAAATTTACACTCACATTGAAGCTTTCCTCTCTCCACTACCACCACCACGTCTACATATTTTTCATCCACCAAAAAGCTTGTTTGTAATACAAATGTACTCACTCCACATATATAGTGCACGTACAAGATGGGACATAAAAGTAGGTACATGTGGAGTGCAATATCTCTAAAAATCGCGTTCGTTCATCTTTCTCAAGAGTCAACTAGTCTTTTCCTCTCTCTTTCCGTCTTTCTTGAAAAGAGTCTCTCCCGTCAAAACATATGTCTTGTGTCGAAATCCACTCTGCCCTCTTTGTTATCCTCTCTCCCTCTCCTTTCTACTTTACTTTATCTTGTCCCTCATTTATTTCCGTCTCGGCACACACACAGACCTCATCATTTCCCTGTCAAAGTTCAGCAAGGAGAAAAAACTCCTTTTTCTTCTTCCTCCTCTGCTTCTTCTTCACGATCAATTACCATTAGTCTTTCCGAAAAGGCTTTCCAGTCATGTCTTCTTACCTCTCTTCACATTTTTCATTCTCCTTTCCGTTTCTTATGCTTTTTCCACAGCCAGAATATACATGCGGCTTATTTATTATAGAACCTATTACTCGGACACATTTCCCTTTTTTCTGTTTCACTTCCAAGATGAATGTAATAGCAATGATGATGCTTCAGCACACATTTTTCATTAATTCAATAACATTTATTCTTTTATTTCTTCCCAGGCAGCCAGTTAGAATATTATTTTTTACAAGCGCCGCCATTCGCATTTACTTTAATTGCTATCTCAATTACATTATTTCCTAGAAAGTAATCCGAGGCTACTGCCATAGCCCTGGAGTACCACTCTCTCCGCTGGAACCATTTCGTTACATCGCTATTCACAGCTTGTGCCATTCCACGAAGGCCCAATTGGGGTTTAGTCATTATATCCCCTGCAGTTGCAGTCAGTTCTGCCATCAGCGTCCAGAAACGACCCTGACATCCGTAATACTGCAAGTCTTCACTCAAATACTGCTCCAATGCGGTAATGTTGTTTGTATTTGCCCAGGACTTGTGTGAGAAAAAGTGGTATCATGAAATATTTCAACATATTACTTGATTTTCTAGAATGATTAATTATTTTTTCGTATTCATACATGCTGGAAGGGTGGCCAGAGAAATGTGTATTGCTTCCGAATCACTGGCTCTGGATACGTAACAAAAATCGTTCTGCTCCACTTCCAAAGCATATTTGGTGTGAGACGGGCAAGCGATTGTGATGATGATAGCTCTGTAGTACTGTTGCTACTGTAGGGAACCAAATATCGGCCTAAATACTTGTCGACCAATTGAATTAACTCTGAGTGGATTTTTGCCACTGCTTGCTGCTGATTGACTTCTTCGGATTCTCCAGATGAATGGATGGTAACGCGATGAAAGTCGACAAACACAATTTCCTCTTTGTTGGTTTCCTCGTGAAACCGCTGAATATCCTCTAGTAACATTGTCAAAGGGATTTGTGGGATGAGTGTATCATGACTTACCCAGAACTTTATAGGAAGGAAGGGATGGTGTGTCACACGCACGTCCAAATAACGGATACCATGCATTAACTGGTCATGAATGGACTCCTCTTGTCTACACAAATCCAAAACACGAGTTTGATAAAAGTAAAATTTACTGTGTGCACACGTTCCGTTGGAGAAAGCACACACGACTTTTATGCAATACCAGCAAATCTTTTTATCATTCATCACATCAGAAATCACAATAAATAAAAATAAATAATAAAAGCACTTTGGTACTTACGTGATTTCATAAGCGGACATTGGATTAATTTCCGACTGAAGTAGACCTTTGTATGGTTCCCACGAACCGGAATTATGCGTTCCTGGGATCATGAGTGAAGTCAAAGGCAACTCTCCAATTGTCTCTTTAAGCTCACCCATCCAGAATGGATACAAACGGAGACATTTACTTTTCAAGACGGTTATTGTCATTCCCAAAACTATACTTGATGACGGGGATGACGAATCAGAGAAATCGCTATCATTAGAACTATGATTCAATTGTCTCGTTGTGCGGACGTACGCTATCCAGTATCCGAGAAAGCAAGGATTTTCCAGCCCTCCTGGGGATAAGCCCTCCTTGTCCGCAGAGGATTTCTCATATCGCAGCGTTGTTTTGAAGTAGCCCGATGAAGCCTGGGAGCGAGTTTTTATCGTACATCTGTGGTCAACTGGGGGAGATGGAGGAGGTTGTGGAGATGATTTTGAGGTAGGATCCCACTGGAATACACCAACATAGTCCTCGATGTCTTGTAACCGATCATCGTCTACGAAAATCTTATCAAAATTTAACCAGTTCATTTCCAAACGACGATCACACTTTGTTTCGGTAAACCATGTCCATGGTTTGTACCACGAGCGGTTTGGACAGTCCGGTTCTGCTGAAATGGTTAAAAACAAGTCTGGTTCTGTATCAAATAATCCCGGAACTAGTATGCTATCTCTTGGAGTAAAATCTCCTCGGCACACTACGAGGAGAAGAACCGTGCTTTTATAAAGCAACCCTGAAAACCACTGTGTACTCTTCATGTCGCTTTTAATCAAGGATTTCTGTTTGTAGAATGAGAATGACAGACCATCTCTAAATGGACGAAATTTACAACGCATACTTTTTGGAGAGCGGAGAGAAACCAAGCAGTCTAATTAGCTATTCCATATGGATTCACGCAATAATTATATGCATAAAATAACAATAAACCTTTTTAACAATTGATGTTGTTGATGTTTGACTCATTTAACAACAAAGAAAAAGGTGACGCATGCACCTAATTCTCCATCCATGTCACACATCATTTCAATCCTACTCTCTTCTTGTCAGATGTCATATTCATATGAATAGGTACCATCATTACTACTATTTTTACCGCTTGTTTATAGTGAGATTCGAAACTCACAAGAGGAATACAAATAGGGTTGTTATATATGGCATCACCAAACAATGCACCACCGCACCACGAGCTATTTTTTCTGGTGATCTATCTCTTAAAGAAGAATAGAAACGAACTCATTTTTCTCTTTTCCTAGTGCATATTATTCTCCATCATCTCCATCCATAATAAATGTGATGAGGTCATGGCAATTCACATGCATAATGATAATGATGAGGGTGAGGGTATCCGTTCTCCTGTAGTGTGTGTGTCTTATGCTTACAATAAAAATAATAATCTTTTTAATATAATAATGACAGTGGAAAGGATGGAAGCAGTGGCATGGCTCTAGTGGTTGTGTTATTGCATAGTGGACGGCTGGTAACGTATAATCGTCATATTTAAAGGAGGAGCAGTGGGTATTGCGTTTATATCGCTTTAATTGTATGCAATATGTTAAGTCTGGAGTTTACTGGAGAATAAAGGTATAACAACAAGGAAAATTGTCTAAAGCATCATTATCGTCATCATTCTCGTTCAAGCTGATCATCACGCTGATGATCGTCATCATGCATGGTAAAAAAGCAAAAGAGCGAAAATGTTAGATGGAACATGACACCCGGGGTGTGAGAGATGTGTGTCCCATCAAATGACAACTGCAGATGTTCTCTGTGAAATAAGGATGATATTATATACAATAGCAGTATGCAGGGGGAACTAGAGAGGAACAACAACAACAAGAGGAAAAATAGGTTCCATTGTTCAAAAGTGACACTGAATTATGAGGAACCCCGTGGACTCATTGTTGTGAGTCCTTCATCCATTTTGTGTGCATCTCCCTCTGCCGCACTCACTAAAGGCGAGATGGGGAGCTTGGCAGAGGATATACTGATTGTCATTATTGCTTTTCTCTGTAAAAGCCATATTATGCTCAGTATAGTTTCCCCAGCGCTGGAGTCTCTACTCCTTTCATTACCGCAGATCCTCTTTTTTATATTCTGAATGAAAAATCTCCTTTTATTACATAACCAAGCACTCAACTCCACTAAAGCAATACAGAAGAAGACAGAAGATTATTTTATGTACGAGTAGCGAAACGAGTACACAAACTATTTTTTATGCCAACCTATCAACGTCATCGTCGTCATCAAAAAAGAATGACGACGATACGACAGCAGATATTAAACTGGAAAATTTTTCATTTCCATCATCTCAGCATTCTCAGCTCCCTGGTTGCGAAATAGGAACAGATCATGTACAAATGGACACGCACGCCCTATTTGTACCGTTCGCTCTGGTCTAGCACTCTAGCAGAAAATATACCTAGTTGTGGTTTTTTTGAAAAAACAATCGAAAAATCAATAAATTCAAGTAACTGCTTTAAAAGTGCTTTAACGTTTTACTTTTGGAAAGTTCGATTAAAAATGCAGCCTCCATAATTATTACAGCGTGTATTTGTACCCCACATATTTTGTACGAGAATTAAATGAAATGAAGTATTATTCTTGTACACTTCTTCTCCTGACATTTTAAAGAGCTCTTTATCTTATTTTTTCCACCCTCTTCGTTCTGACAACCCCACTTCCTCTCCTTTATAAACCTGCTGCTTGGCTTGAGTAGATGTCCAATCCGTTTCTCTGTATGTGTAGTGCTCAAAAAAGGAAATGAATGAAGTAAAGTTGATGGAAATTGTAGATTTGTTGTATTTGTCTGTACTACTTACTTAGGCACTCACTTCACTTTTGCTTGCTTGCCTGCTTACTTACTTTACTAGATACACACTATTTGTTATCCGTCACGTCAACAACAAAGAGGAGAAAAGAGAGGACTACACACACTCACTATGATGGAGAAGAATACAAACTTCAATTATCTCCGACCTCCCGTGGCCCCTGTGGACGTGCTTCCATTTTATCTCGCTGTGTACAGACGGAAAAATGTGCCGACGTCATGTCAACTTTTTTAGGAGCTTCCAGCCAACGTTTTCTGGGTAGAGGGGGGATTTTTTGATAATACATACCTATGACATGGATGACGAGTGACGAGGGGGGAGTATACCGCTGGTATACCACCAAATCACTAAAATTTATGCATTAAATACACTGTATATATTATATACGCACAAGGTAAAGGCAGGTGTAGTTGCTGTGCTTAT
>JAQIXX010006600.1:0-11976 GCA_034700605.1 Willowsia nigromaculata | reverse complement strand
GACGAGAGTGTAATAATCACACGGACGGTTGGAAACTTTGCAAGGCCACATCCTGGGCAAGAGAAGGGTTAACGACTCGAGGGAAAGAGCAGAAAAGATGTATCAAGTTCGTCGTCTTCATCATCATCTGCATTCCCATTGTCGTTGTCCTACAGGCATATCTACAACTTGCACAAGTGTATAATGTTAAATACTGTTATATAATATCAGCTTATACGCTCTTCCTTCTATTTTCTTTGTTGTTTTGTATGAGAATAACCGTAATCATAATTGCATTTTTGTATGTTTTACCACAGGTTATTATAAATTTTATTTTATCTTCATGATGTGCCGATTATAGACTCTCCACTTTTTGTAATAATTTCGTGAGCAGCCAAGTGCCATCGTTTTGTCTACTTTGCGGAATTCCTGCATTGGTAGTAGTGTCACTTGTTTCCTGGATAATACTATGATAACGCTTCATGGGATACGTTTATGCTACTATGTAAAAACCAGGAAAGAACGTACGATGAACTCTTTCATCTGAGGAAAGCGTAGTAATGACGGCAAAATACAGAGGAAAATTGGGCAAAGAATGAATTTTGATTGATATTACCAATGAAAGTGACAAAATGAGTACTGTACTGACAATAAGCACATGAATGAAACGTTGAGCTGCTATTATGATTTTTCTCTCTGAAATATGTTTTTTCTCTTAGATGATATGTTTTATATGCTGCCTATAATTATCATTGTACAAGGGAATAGATATCAGTAGCAGAACAAAAGTGGACTCGCCTGTCATTTCGTAGATAATTATAGTCTTACGAGATAAGTGAGGCTACATATTATTAAACCCGATTGCAAAAGCAAAAAGTCCAAAATATGAGGTAAATCCTTTCCCTGTTCATTCGCCAGTTGCGGTTCGATCTCAATAGTACTCAAGTGTACGACATGTGCAACATGCAAGTAGAAAAATGATATTTTCCCTAAGCATTCAACATATTTGTGCGTTTATGACTATGAGTGCACGAGACAACACACTTCTTATTTAATTTCGCTTTTTGTAAAGGTCTCATGAGAAGCAATAAGAACTTGTCGTTTTATAGGGTTATAACGTGTGTGTGGATTTATAAGGTTGTCTTTTATGGTGCTCGTGTATTCACATTTAATGGCAGAAGGAAGAGCCATTTTAAATTATTACGATGTGTATGACCAGAAGCGCTGCACTCCATGTCAGCAGGCAGTGGAGTATACAGCCGAACCCCTTTCCGTCTACTCGTGTTACTTTTTATGCAAGTCTGAATAATAATCATTTCCATTTCCCCCTCCATTTCAAGAATTGTGTTTGTATGTACAAAACACAAGCATGCAAACCCGGGGCATATGAAAGGATAAATCCAATGAGGAGTGTTTATACGGCTATAATCAAGTTCCTCATCATTATTTTTTGTGAATTTTGAACAAATGCACGTGAACTCTTAGAAGAACTGCTTATTGCGCATTATATACATAGTAAAGTAAACTACAACAAGTGATATATATATTGAAATTAGCATGTGTATCATGTCAAGAAAGAAAGAGTTTATTATGAATAAAAAATAATATATTATTATCACTTTCGATTAAGAACGCTTATATTAAATGTAGATGACATTTCATATATAATTAACCTATCAAGCCATCTGTCGGTACAATCTCTAAATCGTGCAAATCTTTCCACAACCAAAGAGCATCAAAGGAAATTATGGTAGTTTGCAAACAAATGCAGCCTTACATATTTAATTGGTTTTATATCTGTGTAAGTGCAAGTTATGTCTTCAACAGCACAGGAAAGGAAAAAAACTGACAGTCAGGCGATAATTGTTCATATGAAGTAAGGCGATGTAAAGCAATAAAGTATGAGTTTATTAACACTCTCGATCTCAATGTTACCTACCGGTAAAGATTACACATCATGCATGAACAGTTTCACCATGTTACTTAAAGAAATGTATAGAAGCTTGTAAATTTGGTGCAATGGAATTTTTTACTCTACAGATCAAACAAACCAAATTGTGACATTCTTGTGTTTTATTGTTTTAGAGATATGACATGTGCAATGTGCATGAACTCAAAATACAATTAAAAGCTTTAAATACGGAAGAAAGAAAGCCAGTAGAATTACTATTAATTATTAACAATTATTGCTTTAATGTGTGTACAAAACAATGTCAAATGTTATCACATTACCATTTACTTTAATGCGCTAGAGGTTTTTATTATAAACGTAAGAAACCCTACTCAAATAGAACGGTTCGAAATTCAAGTTTTGCTTGAGTGATCCCAATCCATTCATATTAGGATATTTAGGAAGTTGGACAGCTAACATAAAACTTCTCCAAGAATTGAATAAAGAAAAATGAGCTTTTCTGATACTTCTTGCGTTTCACGTTTACAAGATTTTTTGTTCTCTCTTTCCTCCACATTGACCTCACTTTGTTGGCTTTACATTTTTACAACTTGCTATCAATCCACAACACACATCCAGAGGTTTTTAGCTTTGCTCACTGAACATTTTCTTTTTCAAATTCACCGATAGCATGGCACCATGAAGAAAAAAATATATATACCAAAATATCCAGCAGATGTAATGGTAGGAAAAGCCAGTTAGTGTTTCGTCGTGTTCACTCGACTGTAAACGAATAAGTAATAATGCTCTGTAGTATAATATGAATATCAGAATCATGAGAACATACAAGATAATATTATATGTTTGTCTATGTTGTATATCAATGTTTATTGCACGAAGTCATTGTATTTGTGTATTGTTATATCTATAATAAGAAGTCTGTATGCAGTATGCACATATGCACTACTTCCTTTTTGTTTCTCTTCTTTCTGCCGTCTATGTGTGTGTAGTTTTTTAAGAGGCCAATTTATGTGATACTTTGGTATACAAGATAAATGGTAAAAAGGGCTATTTCCACATATGGACATGTGTTTTATGTTTGTGAGCAGCAAGCTAATATTTTATTTACGTTTTTGAGGAATCTCTCTGACAGGAAGAAAAAAGGGAGTTTCTCATCTCCAGTCACTGACAAAGCGGTTGTGTGTAGGAGTAGCAGTGAGCTGCAGACTCAGCTAGAAATCAGTATGTATTAGTTTTAATCTTTCGATATTTATAAAACAAGTAGCATAAACTATAAAGCAGAGCAACTTTCTGAGCAACAATGATGCACGTTGTGAATCGTTTCGATTCAACAAATACGAATATTTCGTTTTTTTAGTTGAATTGGAAAGATGACAAATTTATTTTAATTACCTACATCATTTCCGTAATATGTAAAATATATATTCTATCACGTGATGTAGGAATCTTTCTTGTTACATGTGTGTATAACTTAAGAAAGTCTAGCTCGTATGCATTTTACTCGCAATTATAGTAAGAGTAACCATAAATTTGAGGGTCATCATAATGGCTGTCAATATTTTATGCATGCCTAACCTTCTTTCGTTTCTTTTCTCTATGTACTACCAAGACTGATGCACAAAAAGCAATAATTGGTAGAAATAACAGTAGTTACTCATGATAAACGATCAACTTTGATCGTGTAGAGGTCTACGATGTTGTGGTATTATATGGTTTCTGAGATGCTATTGTTGCAGCATGGATTCTGGTTCTGGATTCGAGAATCGGGAATTTGTTTAACTGTGAATGCACAACTTATACAACAACAGCATGCAAGTTGACTCTGTAACGCTAGACTGTGAGAAGGGAGAAAAGGTGGAGAAAGGGGGAAACGAGGAATCGAGAAACTTATTATGTGCGTTTTATGTGTTATTGGTGTTTTGATATTATTGCACGCACACAAAGGCAGACAAACGTCATCGTAAATGTGATTGCAACAGCAGTATTTGCCCTTTAAAAAGTTAAAAACGAAAAAAATTGTATTCTGCGGAACTAAACAAAATCTTTCCTTTCAGTATATATGATTACATAATATGTTTGCATATTACGTACCATGGTTCACCTTTAAGCACCATTGACGTGAGTAAGTAAATCGACAGACAGCGTAGGCTTGAACCAGTTTTGCCAAGCTGTAATTGCAACCAGTTTTGACTCAATATTGAGCAATTAGTTAGCATAATGAATGATTTTTTTTTAAACTTCATATATACCTCCTTCAAATATTGGTATTATTATTTGTTATTAGTTATTAGTACTCTAACTGTGAAAACATCTTTTCATCGCCATTTATCAACAATCGATCTCCTTCGCTCATTCATCTTATTTCTTACTATGTGAACAAACCAAGTAACAGAATACCAACTTTTGTCTGTGTTTGTGTACTTTTCCTGATAGAATCGTCTAAAACATTATATATATATCCTAGGACATTTTGATTTGGATTCGTTTTATATGTATCGACATTATTACTGCCACATAAAACCAGTGTGGGAGTTTGTCATACGATAAGTATAAGGTATAGAGTATTGTAGCATGTCATTTCCCATACACAACAAAATCATACAATATCTGCATGTTGTTTTTGCATACAAAATGCTTATACATGTGTATAGTGTATAAATGAAAGTGGTAAAATGAACAAGCTGGAGAAAAGAAACACAAAATCCATCTATCTGTCTATCTTATTCTATCTAATATTAGGTACAATCCTCCTTTCTGTCTTCATTCTTTTTCCCTTCCAAAATCCTCCTGTTCCCATTTGCCGTTTGTATTTAATGGGCCATAAATTGACTTGACTATTACTATTCGTCGTCTTTGCTCGCTTTGAGTTTGCTCGCGTACTTCTCCCTTCCCTTCTATTCCATCTAGAGAGCCTGAGAGTTTCAATCTTTTTTTGTTCCATTGCCTTTGCTTTCTTTTCCTCACTTTGATAACTCTGCATGACATATTCACAGTTTGTTTATGTATACGTGTCCACACTATAGCTATGCTACATATTATGCCCTTTCTCCAAACTCCAACAATTCAAACAAAGCGAGGTTTTGAAGCGAATTCTCTCAAAATCTAATGTTCAAATGTAGTCTTTCATGTATATCAATGTAACTTTTCCACAAAATGGTTGGAAAACAGCTTGTAACATTTATTTGTTATCTCTAAGAAGAGCGCATCCGCATGTGAAAAACTTCCAGACTTAACTCTTTCAAGGCTTGTACAGTTCGGACTTGGTCGACAACAACAAACCAAGGACAGGATAAAAATATTTTATTAACAGTATCAAAAGTTTCTTGAAGGGCGGTTCACATTAATAAAGAAGAAATTCGATTGACTAAGCAAAAAACACTGGTTGCACATTTGCACAGAAAAAAACTCCGAGGACAGTGTATCCGTAGCACTACTTGAATCGAACGAGTTTTTAACATTTCAGCAGCCATGTTGATCAATGAGTAAATAAAGCAGTATATTACAAATAATCTATTCTATGGATGAAAAATAAAAAGGATAATCAAGCACATTTAAAAAGATTGTGGTAGGGAGTCATTGTGAGACCACATGCATGATTTTTTGTTCTTCTTGTATAAGCATCCCCCTTTGCATTTTTTGTGTAAAGAAAGTCTTATATTGTTCATTTTTTGCCTCGTCATTTATTCATGTCGGTATCGACATGTGCTTCCTGACGCGATCATCTTCTAGAGGTAGGTATCTAAATGCATTTGGTAAGCAGAACTGATACTGGCTACATAACTGACTGACAGCATGATGTTGAGCTTGATAAAAGTAATACTCTTATGTACCTTTATTTTAGGGGTTGGTGGTGATGATATTGGTGTTGCTTGAATGTGTTAAAAAGAATGAACAGTTTTAGTTTGTTTGATACAGCGAATGGCTTGTGTGGATCTAATCTAGATCTTTTGAAGACCACACACAGCTAGCAGATACAGGTTTTAAAAAATTACGTAATAAGTTTTGATTTTTATGTCTTATGATTTCACTTCATCCAGCCAAACAGAGAACAAATAAGGGTGGTAGTTAATGTAGGTGCTATTTAGAAGAAAAATGGTGGAAGGCAACTCATCACCCACCACCACGACTATGTATCCTATCCTTGCATTATTCGGTATGTAAAATGATGATGTTCTTTGTTTTTATGCTTTTCATGTCGTAAGAATCAATGTATAAAAAAATAATTCACACTAAATTAAATTAAAATTGAACTAAAGACATAGTTTTTTTTGTTTAATTTGATGTAATTCTCCGTAAATTTTTATTTAGATGCTGATCACATTTTATATTTTGTAAGGTACAGTTTATGTCTATGTGTGACTACTTTCTACGTGCATACTACAAATAAGTGTCGGCAAGTTTTCAACTACGTGTTGAATACTGGACTATCATCTATATATTGTGACTTCAAAGGTTTTGTAATCGTTTTCTGAAAATAAGTAGAGAATGGTTCAAGTTATAAATCTCAATGTTAATTTTATTTTAGAAAGCAAAAGATTTGTTAGTATTCTACTTCCTAATAATTGAAACAATGGAAAAACTGTCATGTTAGTATGGAGGGAATGATAGATTGGTGCAGAACAAAGGATTAAATGAATTGCAAAATTACTTACTATGAGCTACTAACAGGTTAAATAAGTAACTAGAATATGGTATTATTTGTTTTCAGTATGTTGAATGGGATACATGAACCACAAAATTGGGTCGTGTTTATAGTTCATACATATTTGTCTGTTCATAGGATTTCACACGCACCGAAACACCAAAACAATATTTTACAAATAAGTGTGTTCTGGCTTTTAATATTTTTCCTTGGGAAAGGACCGTCGTAACCTACGAACTATAATGTGTGTTTTTAGAGTAAGTGTAAGTTGTGCACTACAGGGAATTAGATGTTAGTTGGAAATCTACTAAAACCCTATCAAACGTAACTACTATTTGTTCATAGTCAGAATTTTATGAACTAAATAATTTAACGTACTCTCCGAGCTAATTACATTTTCTAATGAACCGTGCCTACAAATTTAAAATTCTACGAGGAAATACTATACGTAGTTATGAAGTTGAAATAAAATTTTTAAAAATTCATATTCTAATTTATGCATGTGTGCATGTGTACTAAAGGTGTTTATGTTCTACTCGTGGTCTTCTCCTGTTCGACTAGGATGGCTGGAATAGTGATCAGCGCGACCAAGTCTAGGTGAGAACGGCGGACCACTCACGTCAATTGGGGGTTGTTGTGTACTTCTCCCATGTACACTGTGCTCTTCATTTCTTGCGTAACGGGGAGCAGCAGGAGCGTCTTCTTCTACATCAAGCTCTGCAGAAACCATTTCGCGTGATCTTCCTAACCTGTTTTTCATATTAAAATACCATATTAAAATTTATGCCAAATATAAAATGTGCCTATCATAGTCAAGTTCCTTTTTTATATGGGGCAGGATAGTTTGTATATTTGTTTTACCTTGGGGTCAACGGTTGAGCTCGTGTGTGAACGGAAATTTCTCCAGAACTACGTCCTAGTCTGGGAGTGAAAGTTCTCCGTTCTAATATATTAATGTTGCACCGGTTACTTTTAATGTAGAAATGAGTAATAACTTATTAATATTTATGTATTTACAACATACCTTTGATTGGCACGATAGCCCAGTTGAAATTATGCAAAATTTTTACAAGCGTTCGGGTGTCCAACGCATCCCTGAAGTGCTCTGAAGAGGATTCAGAAGACTCGATTGAGCGCTTCTTCCTCTTTCCCAAACGTGGTCCAAACCACATGCCACCTCCTCCGTTAGGTGTGGGTGTGTTTTTCTTATCGATGTCAATGTTGCTATCGTCCTTATCAGAAGGGCTATATCCAGACGCTACAATTGTCTCGGTGTCATACCATGGGGCATACTGAGGTTCATATTCCCCCTGGTAAGGTTCAACGTACATGGGCATCATCATTGGGATCCGTTTTCCCACACGGGGAAACGGAATAAGTTGACGTTTCACTTCGTGTAAGCCTACAAAATACATAAAAATTGCAATCTAAAAAAGTTTAATGAAAAAAAAACAAGAAAAGACAGTAAAAACCTCACCACCACCATCCCTTCCTATTCTAGGGAAAGGAATTAGTCCAGGTGACATTGAGTTTCCATTTGATCTTCCTACTCTGGGGAATGGAATGATTGAGTTTCCTTTCTCACCCTGTTGGCCTGATACAAAATGAAATATTCACATGTAAAAAATTAGAACATTTTTGTCGGGAACTTTTATTTTCAAAAATGAAGAAATCTATACCCGAAACGACTAAGGTTATCCCAGCCAAGGTCGCAAATGCCAATGCGACATTCATGATGATTTTATTGTTTGAAAACACTTTTTGAAAAAGAAATATTAGAAATCAAAGAACAAAACAAAATCTAACACCAAGAAACAAACTATCATAAGTCAGTTAATTTCCTTGTTCTGGTATCTGATTACTTCTGAATACCAGGCAGGGCACTGTGACTCTGAATTGTTTTCCCTCGAGGTATTTATACCAAATTCTGGACTCCCTGATGTTTTCGTCCACTTGGTTGGAAATTGGCATCTTGTAAGAAAAGTTCTGAAAATAACCATGTTCTTGCGCTGCATACTAAGCCGAAGCAAACTTCATTAGGTGTATACGAGAATCATATACGTCAGCATTGAGAGATTAACTTGATGAAAATTTATTGAGACCAGGAATCAGCGGGGAAGATGCATGAACAACACGAAGAGTTTGGAGAAAAAAGTCAGCTTCCTCGTGATTTTTAAAAAATATATATTTTGGTCAATAGGTATATATTCAAGATTTCATAGGTATGCATACATATTCCATGATCAAGAAAAAGTCGACATATGCTGGTTTACTTTTTGGAGAACAAATGGAATGTAGGAAGCGAGAGCTTTATTAGAGAAAATTGTTTAAATGCTACGTGAAAACAGCAGTCAACAGAAAACATGACGTTTGCTTTCACCTCGGCTTCTTCGATTGCTGAAGATAATCCCCTAATCTCTTTGATATCTTGTAATCCTGTTGCACAAGTTGTGCCATCATCCTCCACAAACCCAGTGTTAGCTTTTATCTACAAAAACTGGATCACAAACAATGACAACCGTTTCTTTTACTCGTTGACACAATGTTTAGCGAGCTCGGAGTTTGTACGACACACAAGTTAGTTTCGTTCATACTAAAATGTATTGCAAGGGAAAGTGTATTTCCATCTTTAGCCCGTCCCATTCATCGTGCAGTTAATTTTCATGTACAGCTCCACAAAGAATGCTAAAATAAGTTATTGCCTTAAAATCGTTTAGAAATTTAGTTTACCTAGACAAAAATGTACTAGCAAATAATCATTTTTCTTTCACCTGCATTGAAATGTAAAAATGTACATGTAGTCGTATACTGAGACGTTGCTTTGATTCATGAATCTTGAGGCCAGTCGAATGTCATTTGCATAATACTGTTTTTAATACGCGATTAAAATTGTATTTACCGTCATATAAAATTACTCACTAATTCTATGAAATGCTTACCCTCCTTATACTCCTCTGTAATTTTGTTACAATTACATATTATTGGTATAACTTTCTAACTTGATCATAAAATGCGTAGGCCAGTTCATATGATTCGTCGTTACATTTGTGTACATTCCACCTTGTTTAAATAAGATTCTCTACACTAATAGGTAAGTAGAGTCGTCACAATAAGTGTTTTTGTAAGGAGCTTACAAATATTAGTTGGAAATGATTACATAATATATGACGAATTAAGGAATGAAAACATGAGATTTAAAGTAGGAAATACTTATTGAAAATTTCGACGTTTAGTGCTATCAGACCATAGAAAGATGACACCCCATCTATCCATTACGCACTACTCAAGTTAAATATGAAAGACTCCCGTTTACACAACACTATAGTGTAGCAAGTGTAGGTTTGAAGCGATCAGAGAAAACGGTTGACGGCAACAGGAATCATATTTGTACCACATTCTACAAACAAACCACTACGATGTGTGGGAGTGTTCGTTTTACCAAAGCATACCAGAATCATCGCTTGCACTTAGTTTTTTGAGATGTCATTGTAGGCTACACTTTCCTTTCGCTTAAAGAACCCCCAGGTTTGTATAAAATGTCTTACGCAACATATTCACAGCTACTTGCTAGGTTGAAGTAGACACAACTTCATAAGTGGGAATAACAGAAGCTCAAAAAAGTCACAATAATGGACCAGAGAGTAGAGAAGCAAAAGGATGCTTAAGGGAATGAACACATTTTTATACAAGTATAAAGGCCACTATTGAGGCATACTACATAAGTACATGTTATATAACCTGGCTTGTAAATGTTCCTAGTAAATGTGAGCAATATGAGATCCAGATATACAATATACAAAAACTCTTGCGTGGATTCATGTTATTATTGGCCTGCTTGGTGCTTTGATAGTCAGTAAAGTCTGCTCTTATGTGAGCTCTAACACATTTTCCTGGATATTATTATTGCAGTCATATCATGGTGTTCTCTCTGGATACAACAGTATATACCCTGGTTCTTTGGTGGATGTTCCATGGCTCGTTGAATATGAATATGTTGCTTTTTGTGGAGAATTGAGTGCCCAATTCTCTGTACTCAACAAACAAGAGAAGGGAAACAAAATGCGTAATATTTTGTTGATAATAGGAAAAATAATAATATTGCATGTCTGGTCAGGTTTTTTCATGCATTGCTTCAACCCTTCACAAAAAGGTTCAATCAATGATTCTTTTTCGTAGGAAATGTTTTTTCCTGCATTTTAGAGTGATTATTCGTGAAACTCGGTGGTGATCACGCTGCTGGTATCAGTTCCCTTTTTACTGCAGCCTCCACTGAAATATCTGCTGTAGTGATACAATGTATTAGAAGTGGCAACTTTTTAAAAAGAAACCTGAAGCATAATGGCCTACCTAAAGATAGCACTAAAAACTGGAAGATGAGGCTCTGCGGGTTATTCTGGCTGTTACCTAAAAAAATCTTAAAGTTTTGATGGTTTGCTTTTGCTATGGTGTATGTTCTCATGAAAAAGAAGCTTACTTTGGGCGTGGGATGTGACGATACTGTATTATATGCGGACAATATCCATCAAACAAGAGGGAACACAATTCAGATGAGAAAAAAATATACCGAAGGGCACGTTGGATACTATTCTATCATCGTGGTTTTTATATTTTACTGACGAATGAGATAGCATTGGAAAAGAGGAGGAGAAGGCTTATCTTTATGAGTTTATTTTATATTCAGACTTGACATTTTTGACACCAGGAAGATCCCCTGAAAAGACTGGTGCATAAAATCGTTCAAAAACTTTGTCTGTGTTGCAGTCAAAAGTAGAGATTTAAGTGAATTGAAAAATGCCTAAAGAAGTCAGTCAGGGAGTCAAGTTAAGGGAAAAAGTCCATATCACCTAAATCATCGTCATGCTGGCGGCTCGGTCTTTTTTCATGTTTAGCCATCATCATCATCAATAGTTGATAGGATAGTGTGCTTGCCATCATCACTGCTCCATCAATATCATTCTCTATAGAAGTAAAAACCCAGGAAGATTGTAGCGTTGATCATAGCAGTTTGCTTGTGCTTGTGGATCAAAACATGTATTATTTTATGATATTTTGCACTTTTGATGTTATTGTGTTTGGTGAGAAAGCTATCAAAACTTTTATTACTGATATAAATGCAAGCTACTTTCTCAGCTTAGCAAGGACGAAAAGAAAGCAAATGATATGTTTTATACACTTTTTTCTACCTACATAAAAACAAATATAAATATTTAGACGTGATTATGAATGAAGGAGTTGAGTTTTTTTGGAGATCACATTTATTTTTGAAATGGCTCCTTGCAGGATAAAACTGATTTTATGTATGCAATGCATTTTAGCATAACTTTTTTGATTTTCTACTTCGAATCTTCCCATTATGTAGTTCTTTCTGTCACACAAAATTAGTATGGTGTGGTTGAATGCAATAACTATAGATGCAAGGTGGAAATAATCGGGAAACAACACA
>JAQIXX010006599.1:0-11977 GCA_034700605.1 Willowsia nigromaculata | reverse complement strand
ATCCTAGGTTAACTAACCCCTAACACCGATCTCTGGATACGGCCCGAGGTTCCTTAGATCAAAACAAAGACCTGGAAGGAATTTCAGACCAAACTGTCAACGGAAACCGTTAAAACCGTTATAACTACCAATTTCACCCGAATCAACATAGGGCATGTATGGTATCATTCGGTTGTATTTTTTTCATTGATCATTTTCTTCATCCCAAAATCTCAAAAAAATTAACGGTTTTTACGGTATAACGACTTCAAAGTTCGCAACAACAATTTTTTAAATTTTCTGTTCAATGGCGTCGACATCAGAGCATTAAGGGTTTGTGCTTCAAACTGCTGGACTGAGTTTCAAAAAATGTAAGTTTTTAAAGACTTTTTGATCGTTGTTCATTTGAGAACATTTCAACATAAACTGTTGAAAGAAAGTGGGTGCGGAAGATTAACCTCCCAAAAAAATGTTTTCTTTTTCAAAATTGAGTATCAATTCTATATTGCTACAAAAGCTTATTGAGTTACGAGTTGTTTTCTCATAACCTAATTTAGAATAATTTATTGAAATGTAATATTTCAGTAATACTTTTATTTAAAAAGAAACATAGTTGCTTCAAATGATGATATATAATCAAAATATTTTATAACCATTTCTTATGGTATAACCAATTACAGCGACTTCGCATTTAAAAAATATATTTTGTAGTTATGGTTCCACGAACTAAAATATTTATATAAGATCCGGTAATACATAACCATGTTGATTTGAAGGAATGTATTACACGGTATTACGTTATGGTTTTTCAGTAGAAAATAATTAAAATATTAGTATTAAATTAGTTGTATTAACAGGTTGATTTGACATGGCAAAACATAATTACCAGTTTCATGCTAATACTTATTTCTAATTTTGAGGAAATATTTCTTTTAAACTTTTAACAAGAAATGTTCTCGTTATAAAAACTTGTTGTGAGACGATGAGGATTTGAATTAAAGATTTTGCTTAAATTATCAAAAATAATTTATGGTTAACAATGGTTTAGTCACGGAGTACTTAAATACATTTGTGCAGTACTGTCAAAAGAATAGCCAAATCCCCATGACAACAGATTCCCGTGATGCTTTGATTCAAATTACCGTCAAGTCGCAATTAGACGCCGGGGCTTCTAAGAGCATTCGTCGATGTTTGAGTCGGTAGACGCCGGGGCGTCTATTTGGGGAAGGCAAGCAATTGAGGGGGCATCTAAATTACCTCATCAAATTTTAGGAATTCACACTTATAAACAATTTGCAAGAGTCGGTATGTATTTTTCATTAAGGAATGCATTTTACCGTACAACCCTACTTGGAAAAGTCAATTTATATATTTAATAGTCTACATTTTATTGGTTTTTGCTCAAAACGTCTAAATACATAGGTAGATATGCACTGTCATGCATACGGAAGTTTAGGGAATACTATTTTTGATGGGGCTTGTATTTGAGGGAGGCTAGTAATTGAGTGAGCCTCTATGAGCATTCGGTGACTTTTCAGCTCGTAGACTGTGGAGCGTCTATTTGGGGGAGGGCGTCTAATTACGTATGTATCTTTCCATGAGCTCAAACACATACTGGAAATTGTAAGAAGAAAATTGGCGTCCATTGCAATAGACGATTCTGTGGAAGAGCAATGCAAAACCGTATCACACTCTCGACAACCAGATAGACCAGAGATTGCGGAAGAAAAAATATACGTGGTTAACTACCAAATACAACAAAATGCCTGGTTATGTGTTTAAACTCGAGTAGTTTTCCAGCAGTACTTGTTGACAGTTTATTTGTTTTGAGAAATGTGGAAAACAAATTATAAATACTATCATTTTTAACCGAATATTTTAAAAATCTTTCTCGTTTCCAGTAATTTTTGTTTTGAAAATTGATAATTTTCATCATAAAATTGGGAAGAGAGAGGGATGTAAAATTGATTTAATATGATACACTTTTCAAGCTAACTAATACATGCATTTAATATATTGCGTGACCAAACTCTCCGTGTTTTCCGTAATATAATCAATTTTGAAACTGCAATTAATTTACGACGTATAGTTGTTATCCTTATTATAAAATAGATTTGAAAACAGTGCGGTTTTGTTACTCAAGAAGGGAGTTTCCAAATGTCTTGTCGTATAAGACTGATTTAGTTCTTATTAAAGTATTTGACAACTTATAAATATGAACATTGTTCAATGCAATTTAATGAAAATATTTCTCTAATAACCAATAACTCCTTTTACCTTTTGAAAAATAAAATTGAAAACGCATCTGCATTTTACGCTAGAAAATAATGAACTAAATAATCCAAGGTGAGCACTTCCATGGCAGAAATAAATATACTTAAAACTTGAAATAAGAATGAATACAATTATTGTATACAATAATTTATTGCTTCCAAGAACCATAAATACACACTCAAAATCCGATTATAAATTTAAAAAAAACGAGATATCGTAAATTTAGATTTACAAAAATGGCTGCATAAAAGCTCATATTATTCAACTACATGGGGTGACGGGGGACCTGATATCTGAATGTTTAATTTGTATTAATGTCCAAGAACATCATCTTAATATTTATCATCTAAAAGAATTTTTTCTTCTAATAAAAATCCCAATGTACATATAGCTTAGGAAATGCCCAACATAACAACTATTTCGTAGTTAATTTTCCATTTATTTCGAAAATAAAAAATTATTGGTATTACCTATTAAAAATTTAATTAAAATAAAAAGCTTTTATATATTTAAAGTAGATTATGCCAATTTTATTTAAACTATGGTTAAATTGAATCACTGGCCCAGTTTTTTACTAAAAAAATAAATTATTTTGTCGAAACTATTTTATTTCTTACTAACTACGGGAATATTTGTACATTCAATCGTGTCTACAGAATAAAGTAAGCAATACTAATAATTCATATCTTAAATCCGTACTAACAAAAGAACATTTGTTATGTTGTCCCCAAGCACATTCAAATAATTCATAACTGATTCATACGTTATCACAAAATTCCTCCCATATTTAATTGGAAGCGGAACTTGAGTTTTCCACGACCTTTCAAGAAAACCTCTCATGCACATATTTCGATTTTTCACAATTAAATCTTCACTCATGCACCTTGTGTAAGCTTGAATATAAAAATAATATAATATAGAAGCAAGGCCTCCTACAAACGCGGTGGAAAGAGAGACAACTACAAAAACGGGAAGGAGATTATGACAAATAACTGAAATCCAAACCACTGTGGTAAGTACAATTTGACTAAACACTACAAAACAATACGCCATATGATTATATGTTGGGGCAGTACGAGTAAAGCATACTCTCAAAATAATATATTTTTTAAGAACATAATATTTTGACACTGAATGTTTCAATGTTTCTGACACAAGCAATTCTAGATGACCGCGGACTGCTGGAAAGAATGAAAACAAGATGAAAATCTGCATAACCAAATATTTAACAGCGTTTACGTAAGTTATCATCATTCCCACAAATGAGACTAGCCACGTAATATATGTTTGTCGGAAGCCAAACTCTTTGAACATCCAGATCCAAGAATCAAGCTCCAAATATCTCAATGCCAACAGTGATGGTGTCCCATAAATAAGAAACCAGACAATTAAATAAACTAAAAGCCAGCCACAAAAATCTCGTTGTACCTTCACATCAGTTTTTAGTTGAAGGTTTGCTTGAATAATGCAATTTATTCCATCTGATATGCTTTTCCCTTCTCTAAGAAAATATAAAGGGATAAGAGTACACGAAATAACCTGCCAAGTTATCGTTATAATAACCACAGCAATGCGTAAAATTTCTATTCCACTGACAAATTCGGTTTCAGATGATATCTTGTTGCGAAGAAGAATCGCCAGAAAGAAACTGGTCAAATTGGAGAGACTAAGCATCAGTATGGATGTTAAAGTAAGCTTTGGCTCGAGCAGGACAGGTTTCCCGTTTATGAAACTGAGGTCAACACAGACGGTGGGAAGTTTTGCGTAGGTTTTATGGTACAACTTTAATGCAAATTGGGTTCGTCTCGTCATCCACGGATTTGCCTCCATTTTTTAGTTATTAATAACTTATTGTAGTGTCTGTATTAGCTTATAAGTTTGTGTGCTTCAAACGGCTGAACTGAGTTCCAAAAAATGAAAGTTTTTAGAGATTTTCTGATCGTTGTTCATTTAAGAACATTTCAGCTTGAACTGTTGAAAGGAAGTGGGCGCAGAAGACTAACCTCCCAAAAATGCTTTCTTCTTTAAATTGAGTATCGATTCGATATTGCTACATGCTCCAAAAGCTTATTGAGTTACGAGTGGGTGTTTTGTCATAACCTAATTTAGAATATTTTATTGAAACGTAATATTTCTATAATACTTTAAAAAAAATATTTCCCTCAGTTGATGATACATGTCCCAACAATGTTATAACCATTTCGCATGGTATAACCAATTACGGCGGTTTTATACTCAAAAACTATTTCATTAACGCCTTAATGCATGTATATGCTTATAAGGGGTTACTGTTTTGGACGTCCGGTCTGTCTGTGTCTGTCTGTGTGTCTGTCTGTGCACACGATTTCTCGAAAACTGCTTGACCGATTGACACCAAATATGGTACACATATTCCTTAGGTCAAAACAAAGACCTGAAAGAAATTTCAGACCAAACGGTCAACGGAAACCGTTAAAAACCGTTATAACCACCAATTTCACCCGAATCAACATAGGGCATGTATGGTATCATTCGATTGCATTTTCTTCACTGATCATTTTGTTTATCATAAAATCTCAAAAAAATTAAAGGTCTTTACGGTATAACGACTTCAAAGTTCGCAACAACAATGTTTTAATTTTCTGTTCAATGGCGTCGACATCAGAGCATTAAGGCGTTGCTTTTCAGAGATGACACTCTTTTAGTTCTTCTTTTAAATTGAGTATCTATTCAAAATTGCTACACGCTCCAAAATCTTGAGTCAAGAAAGGTTTTCTCCTAACCTAATTTAGAATATTTTATTGAAATATGTTTCTATAATACTTTTATTAAAAAATGTATTTGCCACAGTTGATGATATATAATCCAACATGTTGTAATTATTTCGCATGGTATAACCAATTACGGCGGTTTTATACTCAAAAAATATTTTATAGTTACGGGTCATCAAACTAAAATATTCATAAAAATTCCGGTAATACCTCACCCTGTTGATTTAAAGGAATCTATTACACGGTACAACGGTATATGTTTTCAGCAGAAAACAATTAACATTTGTTGTACTAAATTATTTGTATAACCAAATTTATTTTGACATGGTAGAGTACAAAACTTTGTTCTTGATATGATTTTTTTTACATTATGTAATATTATATGGAATAGTAGATCTTATGTATCTTCATATCATGTTTTGTTAGGTAATAGTAATTAGTGTTAATTTATGTACTTCCTGAAAATAGCATAGCAATCCAAAATCAGCAAACAAAATTTTCACGTATTTGGGATCAGTTTGGCTTTCTAAAAATGTTGTGTCACGGCATACAGCTTTATTAAATTCCGGATGGCACCTAGTGAAAATTTTGTTTGTATGCTGAACTATGAATATTTAGTTGCAAATAATTGTGGTGGGAGAAATCATTCAACTTCTTCTAAAGTTGAGTGTGATGAAGGAAGCCTTATTAAATTTGCGATCATAAAGCGGGTATATGACCTGATAAGGAAAACTGATAGCTTTATCTAACTTTCCATGGCCTCCATAAAAGTCGACTTGAACATTCTTGTTTCATAGATTAATCAAAATTTTAATTATTTTTTAACTCACAGTTTCTCATTGTATGGTATTTCCGCTTACTAGGTAATCACAGATTGAACGACTGAAACCCAAAATCTATTTCCATGAAAAACAATCCAAAAGCTAATAAATAAAATTGAGTCTTCTTTGCCAAAATATTCTCATAAAAACAATTAAATTCACCATCTTTTTCATTTTAAGTAAGCATATTACTTTATAAATGTTTAAATACTGTAGGATGAAAAACTTTTATTTATGCAAGTTATTTGCTTCCCATTTTTTCTGAAATTTTAATTGCGTTAGTTTTTCGGTCTAGTCGTTTTGACTTTGCAAACAAATTTATTTAATGAAAATAGACTTCAATTTCATAATATTTTAGTTAATTAGATCTACCTGATTACACGTTCAATCATGCTCCAGCTCAAACTAAAACAGCTTTTCATATAACAGACACACTTCAACGTATGGGATTTTTTTATAAATACAATTTATTGAATTAGGCAATAGCACAAAAATAGTTCTTATGTTGACACCATGTCTGGTTTTACTAAAAATTAATTAAAATATGTTGATATACATGCGCAGTCATTAAGATTTATAAAGCTAGTGGGACATTTTCGATAAATACTAATCTTGACGTTAACCATTTACCGTAAATTTCTATTTAAACGCCCTCTTAAAATTACTAGCCCCCTCCAAATAGACTTCTACGAACTAAAATTTTGACGAATGCTCTTAGACGCCCCTCCCAGTTACTAGCACCCTCCCAAATACAGGCCCCGTCAAAGAATGAACTCTTTAGTCCATCACATGAACAACAGTACATGCCTTCCGATATATATGGAAGTAACGACAAAATTCGCCCTCGTACCTAGATGTTTATGATTTCGAACTCATTTTTGTATACAAATGGACGGACTGTATTTTTTGAGGTTTTTTATCAAATTACTAAAGGCATCACAAAAGTCAGAAGTTGATGAATGTCTTTAGACGCCCCCGCCAAATACTAGCCCCTTCCAAATAGAATCCGGGACATCTCTGGACTAAAAAATCGCCGAATGCTGTTAGACGCCCCGGCGTCTAGTTGGAAATTCACGGTACTCATAGACTTCAATTTGTAAATATTTTACAACCTGATATTCATGAAAAAGTACTTCACCGATATATTTTGTATTTAATTAGTGTTACTTTATTCCTTTAGTTCCTTTAACTTATTTCTATTGCCTATCTAACGACTAAGATGATTCACAAAATAATTTTTAACTACACTCATGTGACCCAGTACTTACTTACATTAACGTTTTGTTATAATATGCCGCTTCATAAATTCCGAATGAAACCGAAGATGAAGCTTTAGCTTTGTTACGTGAACAATAAGTCATTACGACTGTTTGAAAAGAACGCACATATTTCATGCCAACACAATGGACAGTTTTTAAAGAATTGTGGCAGGTGAAAATATTCAATATTTTGCTGCCAAGGTTGATGAATTATGGAAATCTTGCAAATCTATGTTCCAATACTTGCAAAAAAATTGGCTTGATTTGCTGGTGTTACAGAACAGATTTATGAAAATTTTAGTAATTTTTAAGCCCGCATTCAACAATTATATCTATCTAGCGCAAAAACAATGAGTCATATGGCAATATTTTTGTAAAATATGTTTATTTTTTTAAATACACAAGATTTTTTCAGATTTAACAAAATACTAAAGGTGTAATGGAAATTTTGTATTTTATGGAAACTTTTTCGTTGACAACCAATTTGTTGTCAAAACCTCAATATCTCCATCCTCACTCGTATAGTCTACGGCCTCATCGTCAAGTACTATAGAAAAATAATAATTCATAAATAAAACACGCTCATCTCAAATTTGAAATAAAAGTAAGAAATGTAGATAAGCCTCTTACTTGTGGATACCCAGCATTCGTTTCCTTCCCCTAGAATCCCAACATATAAAAACTCATCTTCATATTCTAGTACTCGGCATATGTGAATTGGACTTTTGTCTGGATTTTCTCCTCCAACTGCAGCATTTTCAGGCAAGTCAGAATCTTCGTCTATCCGTTCCCATGACAAGAATCCCGGGTTAGCGTTGATCATCTGTTAGGTTTAAAAAACATGAAAAATTGTGTAATTTATGATTCAAATATAAACTATATTTGGAAATCTTAAGGGTTTTCATCGCTTACCCTAAATTCATCAAACTTTCGCACGTTATGAAATTCATCTACAACACGACAGTATATTTCACCATCTCTTATTACAAGATCTCCTGGTCTCCATCTGTCATCTTCTTCTTCCAAACCCCAAATCAAGGCTTGGCAAAGAAACGATTCGTTTTCATCTTCGTAACCTGCCGGATCTGGTCTTAATAAGAAGGCTTCACCGGGAAATGGAACGTCTATCCATTCAAACCCTGTCTCTGGCGGAGGTGGGGGGAATGCTGTGGACGAAAGCTCTGTAAAATTTGAATAAAAAGGATTACTCATTTTACATTAATATACAAAAAAAATGGATTAACAAATGTATTTATTTTACCGATGTGAACACTTAGGGTAATTATTAGCGAAAAAAATTTAAACATTTTTGCTAATTTATTTGGGCGAGCCAAATCTATTATCCGAAAATGCAAGAGTAGTTTTGTCAAAACAGTTTCTGTAAACCTGAAAGGATTTTAGAAGAGTAGTTTGACTACGTGTATGAGGAATAAGAAATATGTGAAAGTTTCGCTTTCTAATTCGCAAGTGTAATGTAAACAATGATCAATTAAACAGATTTCCCATTTTATATCTATTGTGATTTCATACAATGACAATTTTTGAAAGTTGACATATTTTAAGCTTATAAAATGAAGAATTTATATTCAATAGATCGGAGAAGTAAAATCATTATTTTTTATGTCATATTGTATTTGATCTAGATAATAAGAAACCATATGACTGTGTAGAGTCATATAGTTTCTCAATGTTTTTTAAAATCTGTTATTTTAGAATTTTGTGGGTTATCCAAGTAACAACTGATTTAAGCATAAATAATAACTAATGCTTAAATGTTTTTACTTGTGAAGTGGAGGAAACCACTAATCTTTTAAATAACAGTTGAAGTTTGTGCTTTCTTTCTTTAATGTAGAGTGAAAAGCACGAAAAGCTACATGTTTATTCTGTAGATTGTAAAATGTATTCAATGTTACCTTCTATGATGAGTGCTTAACTTGATTTTATTTCGCTTTGGTGTCTGAAAGTTAAAATATTTGATGTTATTGCCTTTCTCACCTTTAAGCTTTTTGAAAACCACTAATTTGAATGTTAAATCGATTAAAAATTTCGTTAAGCGTTAAATGCAATCAAACATAATTACCAGCAGGCATATATAGATATGTATTGGTATATTTTAGATATATTGGTGCATAAACATACTGGTTGAGTTTGTTCTACCAGCATGTTTAGTTTACTATTAGGCTCTCCACATTTGAACATACCAATCAATTATTCAGCCCGGTTTGTATTTACTGATATTTCTGTTGATCCATGACTTTTGCTGCGGTGCATTGCATAAATTTAATGGGATTCAACAAGTCCTGGTAACTGTATCAGTATTCTTCATTATTTTGTTTAGATGCATACTTCAGGTGTAACTCAAAAACCACAAAATGCATCATTTGCAGTTTGCCAGGCCACAAAGAGAAATTTCGATTACATAACCTATGACAACATGAAAATGATTGGTTTGAAGAGCCTTTGGGTAATCGTAAATAGTTTAAGCGTAGAAAATGCTTAGAATCACAATTTCAAAAAATGCAGAAGACAAAGACTGTGGTGACATGAGTAATGAAAATGACACGCCAGATAATTGCCCTGCTTGTCCATCAGGATTTGTAAGTTACTCCAAATAACAAATTCAAACGATTTAATATTTTGATAAGGGTATTAAAAATTATGCAAATCTTCAGCTCAAATGTAACAACGGTAGATGAACATATTATGCATCTGCTTGTAACAGAGAAAATGACTGCAGAGATGGGAGGGTTGGAAGCTAAAACTTTACTCCGTGTCCAGATTATAGGGTAAGATTGCTCTAAGCATAGTTAGTAAAATTGCCGACTCCACAGATTTCGAAAAATTTCTTGGAATATACTGCCAATGTGATAACGGCGTTTGCAGAATTCCTTGCACAGTGGTCGGAAACCCGAAATCAGCCGGTTATTTAAGTATATTGAAAAACAGTCACACGTTCTCACTGTGCTTGTCAGATGCAGTTTTTAATTCTGAATCGAATAGTACAACTTGTATGATAATCTAGAAAAAATCATGCGTTCAATAGTAGTTCAAGTATATTAGGCATATTACTTGCAAATACATATTTGTGCATAATTCAAAACTATCACTAGAATATGTCCAACTTAATGTATCCAAAATCATGTGTTTTTAGGACATTATGGTACATACCTATAATGAAACGTAGAAATGGTTTTGGATCTTGAAATGTATTCTTGTATGCTGACTGTATAAAACGCTCAAATATAAATATTTGCTATGTTTTTTTTCGGCTATGGAATTTAAGTAAATTGAATTTTTGGGACTTTGCATTGCAGAAACCAAAGAAATTCAAAAAAGCAGTCATAATATTTTTAATAGCAACAAAGTCAACTTGTGTGCTTTAATTAGCCACTGCACAGAACACAATGCATAAATAAACAGTTCTTCTACTTACAAAATACCTCTCAAACGTGCTTCACATAGCAGATTTGGCTTTATTATTTTTGAGTTACAATATCAGGTTCATTACCTCTTGAATCTTTAGGCTAATGATAAAGTTATTGCAGCAAACCTGCAAACTGATTAGGAAGCCTTGTAAAAAGATAAATGCATTGCAGCAAAATAATATACAGACATCTCGGTCATTCACAACCATTATTTCATATTTTTTATGAGTTTCAGTGGCTCCTGATAACCGTATCAGTTTTTAAATTACATATCAATATGCCACATTTAATTGGAACAGCGTACATACATCAATATTATCTTTACAATGCAAATGCTGTAGTTTGTCAAGCAATGAGCAGACAATTTTGTATATAATATTTTTTAGTGTGATAATGAGCATGATCATTTCAAAAGCAGTTGGTATTAAAGAAGGATGCTCTGAACTTCATTAGGGTATCTCTATCCCTGGAATTGATTGCTCGTTTTGCGATATACTTAATAATTATTTTTATAATGAAAGCCTTCACTGTGTATATTACCCTAGCATGTTGTTTAGGATTAAGATCCGCACAAAATTGTGAAAAAGGCTATGTATGGACTACGTTTTAAAAAACTTAAGGTTCAAAACTATTTCAACACTCATAATAACATTCAATTATTGTTTTAATTTAAAAAATCTATTACAGTATGAATGTGACAACGGCAAATGCATCGACGCCCTATGGATTTGCGATGGTAAGTAGTTATAACCGTAATTTTGGAAATTACATAATAAATGTTTTTCCAGATTTGCACAACAATTTATGAATGCAGGAGAAGACGACTGTGGTGACATGAGTGACGAAGGTGATACACCAGAAGATTGTCCTGCTTGCCCGTCAGGATTTGTAAGTAATTTTGACAATGGAATTAAGAAATTATTAATTAACGATTTAAAAATATTGTGTTTAAAAAACCCTAGTTCAAATGCTACAACGGTAGATGCATAAATGAAGCATTTGTTTGTGATGGGGACGAAGACTGCAGAGACGGAAGCGATGAAGATCAAGACTGTCCTCCTTGTCCGGAAGACAGGGTGAGAGACGATTTTAATCAAATTTGTGAGATAAAGACCCCACATTATTGTAAATTTGTTGGATATATCTAGTTTCAATGTGATAACGGACTTTGCACCAATCCGTGGTGGGTTTGTGACGGAGAAGACGACTGTGGAGATGGAAGTGACGAAGCCGATGAGAATGGTGTCTGTCCAACTTGTCCAGTTAATTTTGTAAGTTTTATGAACCAAACTTCTATACAACCTAATTTAATCATAGGTTATATTTAATCGAAATAAACTTTTTATATGATATGCTTTAGTTTACCTGTCCTAACACTGGTAGATGTCTCTCGCAGTCGTACATTTGTGACGGAAACAATGACTGTGGTGACTGGAGTGACGAGACTGAGGAAGCATGTCCATGCTCAG
>JAQIXX010006598.1:0-11977 GCA_034700605.1 Willowsia nigromaculata | reverse complement strand
GAGACAGACACACACACACAGACAGCCAGGTGATCGCATTAACTATCGTAATATACGTTTTCAACGAATCCGATAGTTAATAAATATTTTTGCTGTCATACCTTTAACAGCAATTCATATTAAATCTTTACATGTTATGCCGAATTAAATTCTGTCTCTTTCTTAATCTGTCTCTCTATCTTTCTTTTGTTAAGGTAGTCGGAAGAAAAAGGGAGACTGGGAAAAAATCCATATAGTTTCTGACAAACTCAATGAAATTCAGAGATGAAAATGTCATTTGAAAGACCTTAAAATATTAAATAAGCCTCTTTAAATGCGATATAGAGACGCTGCTTTTGTATGAATAAGGATAATAATGATCTTCTGAAATGAAAAATCTTCTCTCTCTCTTTTTTGCTGGCATTTCCACCTAAAAGCTAACAACTATGTATTTGGATTACATTTCAATTGTGCAACTCCTGGCATTGGTTTCTTGCCCAAACCTTGCATTGGTAAGGAGGAAATTGAGTACAGAATGTTAAAAAAGTCATATTTTGATTAAATTAGAAGATTGTGATTGCGACACAATAGTTGATAGTGTCAAAATTAAATACACCTCTTAATTTAAAATGAAAAAAGTCAGAGACACTGATTCAACGAATTACTCTTCATCGTGACTTCTTCGTGTGATTTTAATTACAGAAAAGATTTTATTTTGTTGATACTGAAAATTACTCTTATTGTTTGGTTACATGATAAAATTTAAAGCACTTCTAGTAAGACCCGATTGTGGAGGAAAAATCGAACACTTTTACTCATTTTTATTAAAACTACCAATGTTATGTAACCATGAACTACTCGTTCATTTATCAAGTTTAAATGCAAAGCTCCATGAAAGCAGTGAAAGTTTTTCTTTTCATTTGAACGTAAAACGAAAATCTGATATATATCTTACGTATTAAAACCTGAATTCCATTTCTTAGTTAGGTTAGTCCACACTTTATTAACTGACAATAATGCAATACAAGAAGTTTATGATTTGTTCTTCCTGTTTGTTCTGTGTATGTAGGCGCATGTGTCAATTACTACGGTTTCTGGGAGACAATGGATTCTCATCTAAGCCAATACACGAATACGTAATAAGGTCAATGATAGTAATTTAAAACGCAAACCCACCCGTTAGAAACCCCCATAGTGGATAATTTTGGCATATTTTTTGTAGGGCATATGTGGTGCCGTTTAAGAGCATTTTAATCCCTCATAACTTTCGTTTAAAAATTTCAAATTACAATTTTTAAAGGTACATCACATTTAAAAATATTATTAACCTTAAATTTAACTAACACGGGATCGAGACGAGTCACGTAACTCAGAAGTTTTAATTCGCAGTTTACACTGTTCAAGTTTTAACAACAAAGTCTTGAATGTAAAAGAGTGGAGATAGAAATGCATGAATAATTGAGTACCTACTGGCTTATCTGAAAGCGGTTCATAACAAGCCCCAGCATTATTCATTACGTCTGAATAACACTCATTCAAGTACAAGTACACTTCAACCATTTTAAATTCATTAGACGAGCATTTGTTAAAACAGTAAAAGAGTAACATGTGAGTACCACGGAAAGCATCACTCAGATTTGGCAATCAAACTTGGAATCCTACTATCCTACGTACAAATTTTGTACAAATATTCTAAAGTACTATCACAACAATAAATTTTCTCCATTCATTTAAAATTTCAGATGCATGATAATAACGCAAATGAAGTGCGTGCTCGAAACAATGCTTTAATTAAGCATCTATAGGAGTTGGAGTTGTGTACTCATTCAGTAATTCCATACCTTGAGAATAATCCCACTCACTTTCTCTTACTAATTGTAAGAAAGACATACATCATCTTTACATTCCTTCTGAATGCTGAAATTTTGAGCCGGTCTTTACTCATGCTAAAGCTAAGCAATAAAACAGTGGGCCATTTATAATGAAGTCAGAGAAACTTGAAGCACACTAGAGTGACGTCAAGTACCTCGTGACTCATTATATGGAAAAATATTTCCTCATGCCGGGATCACTCTTCACCGTACTCATAAGAGCCTAGAGTTAAAATCCTTCTCCAGATTGAATGGAATGTCGAATAAATAAATACTCAGGTTATACTGTTACTTATACCTATACTACCTATACTGTTACCTATTACTCCAAATAGTTTCATGTCTTTCATATACCAATTTTGTAAATATAATGTATACTAAAAATTGCAACATAGCCCATTTTTATACACAAAACTTCAATGTTTTCAGAGTATACTTGAGGAGGCAGTTTGCAAGAAATGCACAAAAAGCAATTTATATAATATCAACTTTAGATAACACGAAAATACAAGCATCATTCTAGTTTGTCACTATACTGTATACAATTTCAAAGCGTGAAACGGACATGGAATTTCTTGCAGTCGTACCTGACTCGCAAAGGTTAATCCCTAAACTTTATTATTCAAAATAAAAAATTGCGAAAGCTTGTGTCTGAAAGTTCACAAAATAAAAAAATATATAAAAAAGTCCTTGAAATATGAGAAACATCACTGAAAATTTTTCCGTCTCTTACGACCAAAATACGGAATGGAAAATAATCCCTGAAAATTAGAAAAAACTTACTACTTCATCGCGATCGAGTGGTGCAAGATATTCTACTTCAGAGAAAAAACATCAGTTACTGTACAGTACAGTAATTGAATAGAAGCCTAGTTAAATCAGCTTAACTCAAGTAGAATCTTGATTAAGCAGTGCGCTGAACTTGTAGTGTGTTTTCGAGAAAAGCTTGTACCAACATAGCTTTTTAATAAATTGAAGTTTCCACTCATGCTAAGTCTCGTGTCTTGCTGGGTACGATATTCTGATTTTTTCGCAAAAGTTGTAGAATTAAATCTCATTAATTCAAACAGAAAATGAAAGAGGTGCGATGATTCATTGTGTGTCTTGCTTCTAAAACAGATCTCTAATGAAATCTCATGCATTATCAAAATTATTATTGTTACAAATCGCAAAAGAGCATTATTTTATAAATATTTCAAAGCATAACCTAACAAGTTTGAAGACATTTTATTTGCACTCTTTTATTCCAAAATATATAATATAAAATTGAGCAAGCAAAATATTTACAAAGAAGATAATTTTACTTTATTTTACACGGCGCTTTCCAAGTTACTGCTTCCACACTGGTTGCTTTGTTGAGGCGTAAACATCTTCATTATAATCGCCAACGGATAGCAAAATCTTTTTTGAGCATGATTACGGTTTCAGTTTCTTCTAGCATTTTCTCTTTGAATTGAGAGTTGAATCGTTTTGGGAACATCTTCATCAGCAAAGCAGTACACAATAGCTACCAATAGTCCCTGTAATGACAATTTCAGTGAGATTTATAACAAATTACACATCAAAGCTTTTATCACAATGCAAACAGGCAAAATGTTTAATATTTTTATCCATTTATTACCTGAGTGGATGAAAAGAAAGTATTCAGAGTGACAAAATATTTGTTGTAATCACCTCCAGTATTTTTAAGCAAAATAAGGTTATTCATACTAACATACTATTCATGCTGTACGTACCCGGAAAAGAATTACTTTTGCTTTGGCGGCTGCCCTAAAATGTTTAATATACAGATAAAGCCTGTTTAGTGACTTGTTAGTCAGTGGCAGACGAGTAAACTTTTCAAGGTTATTTGTTGGTTTAAAATGGCTACTTGATTTGTGAGGAATTTGCTTGATTTGCGACTGAAAATTCTGAACATTTTTAAGAAGCGCTCGTAAAATATTGATGAGAAATAAGCCTTAAACCTATAGTTCATAGTTTTCAAAATTGACTTGAAGGTCAATACTGATATATTTTAAGGTAATTTAAAATTTACACATCCTAACTATAAGTTCGCATGTCATCGGACACATCAAAGTCCATATTTCCTTCATCTCCAAATATACTTTCCCGAAGTCTACTTTACGCAGGTCACCACAAACACTGCGGGAACACCTGCCAATCATACGCCAAAACTCTCATAAGAAATTCCACTGGATTGATATACATTCCGCACTGACAGATCTCAACGTCTCCCACCCAATGCTAGAGTAAATGGCAGGTTGATAATCGCCACAAATCTGTATTCTAACAACTGTCAGTGAAGAGTGAAAACGTGGAGTAGTAACAGCGGTCTCGCAGAAGCAAATGTCGAGTACAGAAAAAGCCCCAGACCGACCCACAAATATCCCCAAACAAAAAAAATACAACTGTCCTCATTTAACGTCACAGAGGCCAGAGGGTAAATTTAATATTTTAAAATATGATTTTACACATCTTTATAACTGCTCTTACGACCAATGACAAACCGCTCCGTACTAACAAACATGAGAACAAATCGAAGAACCAGTGAAAGCATTAGATGAGCACGAACAGTGACCCGATTGCACCAGAGACTACTAAGAAGATCAAATATGACAAAATGTAACAGTTGCAATCATTTCTTGAAGAACATCTAAACACAAAAGGAAATCTGAATTCTTTTCTTCCAAAATGGACTCTGTTAGGCTTCGCTTAAATCCAAAATTCTTAGGAAAGATTTTTACAGACTACTAACGTTCAGTAATTTTTATGTTTGAAGGTTTTCGGGATTCGGTAATGTGAGCTCCTACCCGTTTGGCAATTTACAGGGTTTCAATGACTGTCTTAGGGATACCTTGAGTACTGGTGTTTCATGAGAAGGCTATGCTGATCTCTGTATTCATTCCTTACAAATTACATATATTAATTGGTAAATTGTTGGAATCATAAATCAAAACGAGATTTAAGTATTGAATGGGAATGTTTTATGTCAGACTTACAATTTCTGTAAGATGTAATTCAAAAAATTAGTACACTCCACATAATCTGATACATTGGGTTCTGCCCAGCTTCCATTTTTAAGTCATTCACGTTTGACGAATCTTTTGTTAGAATTAACACAAGCACAAAAATCTAAGCATTTCTTAATGGAGAAAGCATTATATAGGAAGGTAATCGAGATGAAACGCGAAAACAATTTTGAGATACCTTCCAAGTGAGATGCATATTGTGGATGTGTTTCCTGGAAAATTTGTGTTTAAGTATTGTTTATTATAGAGCCAGGTAATATAGCTGGCCAACATTTTACACCATCCCGTCAGAGGACGTGTGATTTCTAGGTTCAAAATATAATTTCATATGTAAATATACGTGAATTGAGAAACTAGAATGAATTACTCGAACTGCTACCTGAAGTCTGTCTAGATCAGAAGTCCACCAGAGACTGTCTTCGATTGTAAATCACGTTGGTGAAAGTAACGAAGAGAAATTCCATCGCAAGTGTGTGTGGTGAGTTGCAGAGAATGTTGGGAACAGTCAAAATGGGTATAACAGAGGCGTGCAGGCTTATTATAGTGATGTATGCAGAATGATACTTCTAGAAAGGATATTCGGGGGATATTTTATGCAAATGCAATTTTTCTGCAAGGCAGCCAATGATTAAGATACATTTTACATTTTAGTGCATTTCAGTGTAAAAGAGAAAAGGGCATATGTATAAATTTATAATGCAAAAAGCTTTAGTTTGATACCATCCATCATAAACTTTTGTTGCATTCAGAGTGAATCATCATGTTCATATTAACTATTAAATCATAGAATGCTTGATTGATAGTGATCTTTTGTTCATCCTCGGGGCGTCTGTCTGCCTTTTTTACACTAATTGCTGAAAAAAGTACTTGATAGGGTATTGTCTCGAATTTCGTCTGTCTCATCTGCCAACCCCGGCTTTACTCTGCCTTTGGTCTCTTTGAAACAATAGAACTGTAGAAATTATAAATTTTAAGTCAGAAGGGTTCGACCGGAGAACGGATTAAGCGTCCCACCCCACCAGCCGATAAAAAAATTTCAAAGTACCCACCCCACTATTTTCAGCCACATGTAAACCTGACCTTGACATATAGTGTCATTTCTTACTATTACACATAAAAAACAAATTTGTATATACGTTATGCACAAATAAATACTTTTGCATTACACCTTTGCAGATTTGTAAGAAATCAAATGTAATCATTGGTCAAAATGTTTAAGAAAAGTAACATATATCCTTCTTTATAGTGGAGAACACTTAACAAGGTACATAATTTTAAAAATACCGATTTGAATATTGGTTTTAAAGAAGTACGATCTAAGTTAAACAAAATGAAACAAAGGTTTTAATTTTCAAAACATTTCTGTAATGGTGAAGCACAGGAATTGTAGGAATTCCGTTAAAAATTCTAAGTAAAAATGGTAGCACAGGAATACCATGTTTGTAGTTTATTCTGATGGCTGGTGGGTGAGACATTTTGATGAACACTCTTTGGGCTTAATTATAATCCTGAACTTTTCATTGCTTGAACAAACAATAGAAAATATTATCTCCGGTCTGCACATGAGACGACTGGCGGTTGAGAGACAATCCTTGGAAGATTTGAATTAACTTTGTCATATGCGCCAATATAAAGACAGGAAATAAGAGAACTATGGGTTACTTGTGGAGGGAATTTACATTGATTTCGATGCATTTTGTTTTGTAAGTTTTCCCAAAATCCTTTGAATTTATCTTCAGGGCTTCTCTCCTTGTTTGCGATTTTAAGCTAATACAGATAGCTTTTGCAATAACATGAACAAAGCCTCATTTGGAAGTAAAAACTGCCTTTTGTGCTCATGACACAAAGACCTAAACCTACGAGCGCGGTTGCACAATTACATTTCATCACCGCTAATACTATACACCTCTCCTAAAATTAACTGTCATCTAGAAATGAGTTTAAACGTGTCTGCACCGCCATGCCAACATGTAGAGGATCTACAGAGTTCTGTGATTCATCTCCATTAACTTACTTAGGAAAAAGATGTATGCATTCTTTGATGACCCAACCCTAAAACTTTATGTCAGTTGCATCTGCTTGTAGTACAAACGCTAGAACATTGAAATGAATCGCTTGGTTATATACTTACCTGTTATTATATTAAATAGGTAACTATTTATATTTTAAGTTCCTAAGGTGACAAAACCTTCTTCCTTTGAAATGGTGTATCCACCTGTACTACTGAGAAAAACCCGAAGTCAACACCAGGTATCATCATGTTTCTTTACGACCACAAAGGCTGTCACAGGCTTTATTTTCCTACGCATTAAAATGTATTTGTGTAATCTTTTGTTAGACTTTTGACATTTCTTACATTAACAGTAACCTACGCCTAAATGTACTGACGACTTAATGCTTTATATTTTAATCAATGTAACAAGTAAACCAACTGGATATTACGCTGTTTACGAAATGGATGATTGTTTGCAGTGACGTAAATCCGGATTGAGTATTAACTAATGGACAAAGAGCATGAATAAGTTTGCACACTTTGATATAACGTTAAAATAATTTGAAAACGTTGCTTGGTTATATGAAACTAAACGAGAACGAGGTATCTTTTCAAAGCGTCATATGGATTTAGGTTACATGCCAAAGAAAGAAAGCATTTATATATAGACATACAAACGCTCAGCATTTTTTTGATCAATGAAAACTGAAGGATTTTCATTAAAAACTCTTCTCAAGGTCACATGGTGTTAAGATATGTATACCGTAATTTTGAGGAATAGGTAGTTTAGTTTAACTTTATGGTTTTAATCAAATACATGTTTTTCCTAATGATTTACATCATTTTATTTTAATCCAAAAAACATAAAATCTAGAATTACATTAAAATATATTTAATATATTTATGCTTAGCAAATTTGTACAGCTCGTATTAATGATGAATTTCTCTACAAGATATGGAAACATGAATATAAGCTTGTAGTAAATACTGCTCTAATAATTGGGTTTAGAATAAATAGATTCCTTGTGATGAAGCAACTATTACAATCAACGTCCATAATCCCATTTCATCTCCCATCCATACTCTTAAAGTTACAGACATACAATTAAATAATTTGCTTGCCTAAACTATATAGTTTCTTATCACTTTTCAGCTAACAACTACTCAAACTATTGGAAATTAGCAGAGATGAAACCTACGATAGCAAATATTCAGAAATACGTGCATTAATTTTTCTCCGTTTTGTCAACCCATTCAAGGATATCAATCAACAATACAGTAATGCTTATTGTTGATTGATATCCTTGAGCCCATTCATGAGTACATTCAATTTATATCAGTTTATAGAATGAATAGTAGAATATTTCTTGGAAGTATTAATGTAATAAACATAATTTTTCTAATTTGTGGTGGAACATTGCTCATTCTGTCGACGAGGAAGTCTTTCCATTGCTGTGGCCAAGGATGGAACCAAATCAACGAGATTCAAGTCATTCATTCTTCTGGAGTTTGCTCTTTCTATGGAACGCCGAATAGCAGCACGAACTTCGTTATCAGCAAAACAGTATACGATTGCAACAAATATTCCCTGCAATAAAAAGCACATACGGGGTTGTCAATATGGCACTTGGCACTAATACCAATATCTGGGGCACTCTGAACAATTTCACTTTTCATGTTGGTAAGTTCTATATACTAGAAATGCATTTGAAACCTGGTCTATTAAATTGATCCATATTATGACATTGAAAATTTGTATTCCTATATTTGTAAAATCATACACAACTTCATGATGAGCTATAATTTTTAATTTTTAACGTGTGGTTCTGTAGTAGGTTCAATTCAGTTTGAGTTAACTTGTCTACGTTAATAAAATGACTAGATTTTAGTGACTAAAAGTTGAATTCATATCATCTGACATAAAAAAGCTGTGATATAAAGCCTTTGTGTTAACTATTTCTCTGAAAGCTCCCTCAAAAAAAGGAAGGTCAACTTTTGTTTGAGTGTAAGAATTAATATAAGTTCTCGCTTTCTTTCAATTCAAAAGACTTTACAATTCTATTTTTTTCTGAGCATTGTTCATAGCCTTCGCAGAATTTCATGCTACTTAATTTTTTCACAAAAACTTTTTTCGAAATACCAGCTTGCTTTTCACTTTAGAAAATGTCCTGTGGGGTGACAAAATGCTTACTTCAACTGACTACGCGTTCTGAAACCTTCAACCTAATGTAACGACTATAATTGCAATTAGCAGCTTTCCATTGATAAAACCAAGTGTTTGTTTTTTAAATGTTTCCCCGCCTCACTTTAGTATGATGTCAAATGTTGTAAACAGAAGTAATTGATGATTTAAAAGTTGTATTTTATACTTTTATATAAAATATAGCAATCTCACCTATACAGAAGAAAATTTACTGAAACTCAACTGCAGAAAATGTTTTCGGAAGTGTGGTTATGAATACTTTGTCCATGTAGATGAACAGAGTAAAATGTAATACTTTGATGAAAGCAGGTATTTTTGAAGCCAGGAATGATATTTGATACCGTAAATTTTCAATTAGACGTGAGCGCTTCCAAGAGTATACCACAATTTTTCAGTCTGTAGACGACCCGGGGTTATTAATTGAAGGGGGTGTCTAAAACATTTATTAACTTTTCACTTTTCATATTCCATTTGTAATTTAATAAAAAGCAATGAAAAATACTATCCTACCATGAATTTGCATGCAAAAGTGAATTCAAATGATTAAATTCTACATACGAAGGGGAACCTTTGTTGTTACTTCCGTATACACGGGCAGATGTACACTGTTATGCCTGCGATAATTTATAGAGTTTTATTTTTTACGGAGCCTATGTTTGGGAGGGGGCTAGCTATTGGGCGGGGCCTCTAAGAGCATGTATGGGCTTTCTAGTCCGTTGACGCCGGGGCATCAATTTGAGAAGGGCAAGCAATTGAAAGAGGGGATTTAATTGGGAATTTACGGCAGTCGTGAAAGTTGGGTTTAGTTTAAATACTTGGTTGGTATATTACCAATAATCCTTGAGTTGACAAATTTGGTTGGTAAAAGCGTGTCCAAATTAGATTTGACAACCGTGTTTTGTACTATTAGTGAGTGGTAGCAGTTTTGCTTTAACTAAGTTCATAATATTACTTTTGATAATTGTGTATTAATAAATGCAAAGCAACCCATAGCTCGAAAGGCCATATTTTGCCTGTCCTTTAAAGTAAAATAAACCGCTGTAAATACTATATAGAGATGCCGCTTTTATTGGTATGATGATGATAATGATCAATTATGATCATGAAATGAAGTGTGGATCATAAGTGGTGGTGAACGGGAGATAATGTTGTTTTTCGATTTTCCGCTGGGGAAGTCTGCTCCGCAAAAACTGATTATAGGATAATGATGTGCTAGACAAGGTCGTACGAATGATGTATAACATGCCATATGTTGTCATATGAAAAAGACCTATGGGGGCTACTATGCCAAATTTCAGCGAAATCGGTCAACGCGTTCGGGAGTTATCGTGTTTACGGACGGACAGACAGACAGACAAACATGATAAAGTGAATATTTGCTTTCTGCGAAAGCGGTGTAATAAACTAAATATATTGTTACCTGAGTTGATCCAAAAAACGTGTTGAGTGTCACAAAGTATTTATTGTAGTCGCCTCCTGGATTGTAGAGAAGAATCAGATTGTTTATTCCAAGAACCGGAAAGAGAATAGCGGTTGCCTTGTCGGCTGCCCTAAAACATTACAAATCAAATATTAACAGTAAAACCTGAAAATTATGATATTGGTAACGCCGTTTATATGAAGTTCTGAAATGGCTTATACAAATGTATAAAAGGATCATACTTTATTTGAGAGGAATCAGGTCGCGAGTGTGAATTTCGAACTTTTCGTACAAGCACTCTTAACATGTTGAGGAGAAATAAGCCATTGACCTGTAAAACGGTAACAATGTACACTCACCAGGAATGTGCAAGACTGGTAACATCAGGTTTTCCTCAAAATGAGCATATTTGTATGAAATCGGGCATGCTGAATTCATTGGTAATAGTCATTTCCCCGAATGCGCAAGTTTGAGGGCTCCAGAGCACTACAAAGGGGCGAGCACAGTGGCATTTTAAACATTTGATGTGCGTCTCCATGTGAACACATCTTCATCACTACGACCGTTTCCACTCGGTCTCACTTCTCTGCTGCGGCTCACTCCTGCTCCTTCTTTCCATACTACGATTTGTGTAAATTGGCGATCGCGAGGAGTGAAAACGTTTGTGAGGATGAAGATGTGTTCACAGAGAGACGCACATCAAATGTTTAAAATGCCACTGTGCTCGCCCCTTTGTAGTGTTCTGGAGCCCTCAAACTTGCGCATTCGGGGAAATGACTATTGCCAATGAATTCAGCATGCCCGATTTCATACATTTTCATGCTCATTTTGAGGAAAACCTGATGTTACCAGTCTTGCACATTCCTGGTCAGTACACTGAATGACTGAATATGAAATAATAATTTTAATTTAAATATGAAATAATATAATGCTAACCACAAGCTCAAGCGTAATGGGAGCCATCAAAATTCACATCTCTTTCATTTCAGAATATCCGTTCCAGCAGCTTTCTTGATCTTTGAAAAGCATGGCAACCACATAAAACGAGACAAATGCAGCGGGGACAACTGCAGGTGGACAATTATTTTAAAAAATATAGAAAATATTCGGGTTTGTTTGAAAGAGATTAAGGTTTGATCTAAAACATTGACAAGTGCTTTTACATTGAAGTAGCTGTTACGGACGAAATGTCTTTGTAAATTCAATAATGCTCATTTCATTCGTTCTGGCTACTTGATAAGAAAATAAAGTTTCTGATCTCAACATACCCCATCCAATAAAATAGTAAATTGGAATCTGATAGCGAGGACTTATCGGGGCTGTACCAACCATCAAAGCGAAGGTGAGATAAAGTCCTTGAATAAACATCCAACTTACTGAAGCAAAAGTCGAGTACAAAAATAGGACCAACACAGTCTCACAAAGGATTTCCTGGTTTACCAAAAGTCAAACACAACGAATGTCTGCATGAAATATTCATTT
>JAQIXX010006597.1:0-11977 GCA_034700605.1 Willowsia nigromaculata | reverse complement strand
TTCTGATTTTTTGCTCTAAGAGCAATCTGCAGCATATGAGTCGGAATTCCTTGTATTAACGTATCAAAATGAGATGGGCTCATGTACGTTGCAGCAGTATGAAGAAATGTGTTCCCAGTTGAGTCAACTAAACTATAATTGAAGATATCTGTATGCGAAATAAGTTCCAGTAGCAAGTCCGGATGTATATTTTCTATAAGTTGGGGAAATGGTACCTCACTAGTTTCAATTTTCAGCAGATTTGGGTGCGTATTTAAAAGAACTCTAATAATATCTCGCTTATCGCGTACAGTTTTCTCGTCGCTTTTGTCAGAATCATAAAGACAGTTATGAAGAACAAGGTCACTGCGTGTCGATCTATCATACGATGATAAAATGTGAGACTTTTGATCCAGTTTTCTGTAAAGAAAGTCAAACACTGTGTAGTCACCACGACGCGCAGCAATATCCATATAACTCTCCAAAGAGAATCTTTCATTGCCAAACCTATGACCGTCGAGAACACCTTGAATTTTATTGCTTGGTAATAATGAAACTACGATTTCCAAAAACGTAACACTTGCCTTGCCAATGGCCACTTTTAAGAGTGCAGAATAATCGGTGTCCACATAAGTGTTATACCAGGTACAGTTCATAAATTTCAAAAATTTTGCGATATTAAGTTTATTTTTAAAAGCTGCTGCACCCCAGATTCCCCGGATTGGAAAGTTTGTAAGGTTTGGGCATATACTGGCTTCTAATAGAGCGGAGATATTTGCTGAAGAGAAGTATTTTTCCAAGAAACATGGTGTAAAAATATCATTGAAATCGTAGACGCCGCCTGGGAAGAATTCATCATAAACATACGTCGTGTTCAGTAGATACACCAAAATAAATTTTAAGGCTTCAGCTTTAGTGTCCATCGAAGAACTTGTTTCAAGCATATTAATAGTTCCCCACACAACAAAATATTCAGAGAAAAGTCGATGAACAAAATTTAGATTATCAGAATTTTGATGTACCATGTCTAACATTCCAATTTTTAATAATGCCAGACGATTTGTTGTTATGTTTTGTATGTTTGAAGTTAGATTCAGTTTGTTAGGGTACATGAGCCTCATTGCCTCATGAAAGTGCATTTGCTTTAAATTGAGTATTTCATATTCCGTCAAGTTCACAGAGTTCCGTGATTGGTAGTTTTGAAATCTTCTTTCAACAACAGCATCAAATAGCGAAGGGATTGAAGTTATGACTGGTACATGTTGTATATCACTTAAGAGAAAGTTTTTAGGATCGGAAAATTTCAAAGCTTCCTTTTCAGCAACTTCTGCCAGCAATAAACAATGCATTGGTATGCGATTAAATTCAACCCCGTGTAACATACCTATACTACCTTTTGCAAAATATTCAAGTCTTGTATAATTAACGGTTATGTTTTCTATTGAGGCAATAGTTAGCCAATGGTTTGTAATGAGTTTTATTTGTTCATCTTGATTCCTTCTATTTTATAGCCAAGTGTTTGAAATAAAGTTTCCAAGTTGTTTAACACTTCTGGTCGTGTGGTTATAAACATTTGTATGTTGTCTTGTTTGCTAAACTGTAATAACGATTGGTGTAGTGGCCCTAAGTATTCTTGTTGGACTTCATCGTATCCATCAAACAAAAGGGCAAAACTATTTGTTTTCATGTCTATTGTACTTTCAGCGTTAAAAATAGATAAGAATTGTTCATTTGTTGTTATCCCGCTCATTTCTTGCATTGTTTTTAGTTCCGTTTCTATGTTTACCGGTTGAAGTATACGCTTGCTGTATTCACTTAACTTAATATTAAACACAATCACGCTTATGTTTTCCCTTGAGATAAGTTTTCTTTGAATACTTGAAAGGAGTTCCGTTTTACCCAACCCTGGACTTCCAAATATAATTGTGACCTTGCTACTATTCCATTTTTGTTCATCAGCTTTAAAAATAAGCTGGTCTTCAGTCACTTTTAGTTGATGGTATGGAGACTGAATGGAACTCGCGATGACTGAGATGTCAGATCCGTGTGATTTTACATGATAAAACCATTGATTCTCATAGTGAATCCAATGAAGATTTTTGGAACGTAGAAGCCTCGAAATTTCTTCAAAATCAGTTCGAAATTGTAATATGATACATTGTGATGTCGTGCCCTTTTCCGCTATTACTTGTTGCGAGGTAGAAAATGTTTGAAATGTCAAAAATTTGGACAATTCATTAGGCTGAATTCCATCAAAGATGAAAATATCATCTGTACTAATTTTGAATATTTCATCACTAAGCCGGCTACGGGATACAAGGGTTCGTTCAATGTACACCTTGTTATTATCGTGTACAATCGCTTCAGAGTTATAATCTGATTTGTGCTCAAAAGCCACTAATGTACACGCAAGGCCAGTCATTAAGGTACTAAAGCAATTTTACTTAAAAAATTGCTTGAGGCAGATTCAGATGTGTTTTGAGATAAAATGTGTAATGCTACGGTCTGGTTTGTTTCTTTAAGAGCATAACAACAGTTTATATCCTCGGACTCTGGTCATTTCAATGTCCAATAATAGCTTTGACTTGGCAAATCTGTCCTCCTGTAAAACGTTAAATAAATAAGAACAACTGTTCATGTAATTAGTAATTTTATAATGTATAAATATAAATTTGTATGCATACCAAAACGCGAAGTTGCTCTATATCCCCTCTGCTCAGCACGTTTTCTTCTTCTAAAATGCTAAGAAAACTTGTAGTGCACAATATAAGTTCTACAAGTTGTGATAAATTCCTTTTGATAATGTTTTTCTCGTGAATTTCCATTTTTTTAAAAGAATAAATTATATGTTGTGGCTTTTTCAATACCTATTTAATAAATCTATGTTATAACTTTGGTATGACTTGCATGCGAAAGGAATAAAGATTATTCAAGCTAATAGTTTACAAAAAAATTAAGCGTAAAAATTATTACTACACATCTATACACATGGCAATGTTGCGCATATTTGGTTTTCTCTTTCTTCCTACAGATTATTTTTATGCATTTTTGATAAATCAATACAATAGATAAAAGCATACATTATAAAACGACCCAAAGTGCGGTCTTAGCACTCAAGTTGTTCCAAACTCACAACAAATCTTATCTTATCTGTGTTGAAAAACTATTTTCAAGTAGATCATTATGCAATCGTGCTCAAAAACTCAATATTGTTATCCTTTATCTGGTTTTATACATAACGAAGCTTATCATGTTTTAACGGAGATTGACACAAACAACCAGGCAGTAAAACGTGATACAGGTATAGTTCTCAAAAAGTTTTACAAAAATTTGCCACATTTACCATATAACAACGTATTTTATATGAAAAAAAACTTTTTTGAATTTTGTTACTTCTTTTAAAACCAGGAACTTGCTAAATATCTTAATACATTACAGCTTTAATTTCTAAACAAATTTTACAATGCCACACGGCTAGTCCAACTTACCGTCGAGAAGCATGCGTTAATGTTACGGGCTAAAGGAAACCTACAAATTTGTACTTGTAAATAGTCTACATAAGCTAAATGCGTAGCGTTACATCTTACCTGAGACTTGGGATACAACTCTAAAATGCGCCTCCGATAATACATACGTAATAAACCGAGTTTGGGTATTTAAAACGTTCCAAAGAATCGTTGAAAATGGGCTTGCAGATGAATAAAGGTTTAGCATAAAGCAGCACTAACGTATGACGATGAAGATGGAATATCTGTTGAAATTCTGAATCCGTAAAAGGGTGAACCTGTTGTTAAACTTCAAATTCAGAATGCTCTTGCTATCGTGGTTTTGCAATGAATTGGGTTTCTCTTTAACCTACTTCTGCTAGAATTTGTGACTAAACTTAACCCAAAAGCAAGGTGAAGACTTTAAAAATCAGAAATAGTAAGACTGCATATTTAGTGGGCGATTGGAAACCAAATACTATGATAATCCCCAGATTAATGGTGAAGAACAAAGCGAGGAATATCTTAAGTCCAAAGAAACTCTTATCACTCATTTAAGCGATCACTGAAGCTGCATTTCATTCCCAATTCGTTTTGCATACCCTACAACTACATAGGTTGACCATTTTGACATTCAGGAGGTTCATCAACTTTACCTGGAAATCACAAGAAATGTAGGTACAAAAACAAGCTACCTAAATTGTTTTCTGAAGTAAATGACTGAAAGAAAGCCAAAAAATCCAGCAAACAAACGAATCATTTCATTTTAGGTAAAAAATTGGCATAATTGTGCTTCATCTTTTATTATCCGTTCAATTCCACTGATAGGTTATTTAAAGAAAAATAAATTCCTGCATTTTAACATATTAAAATTCTACCAGGTAGTTTGTGAATAGTACTTCAACCATTTAGTGATTAGGGCTTTTTTGTTCCGCCAGCATTAAAATGTGAATTGGCACTGTAAAAAATTAAATATCTTGGACTACTAACCGCTTATAGTCTTTTCATATGGCGTACCCTGATAAGGCTAAAAGCGTGACCGTCCTAATTTGAGGTAGTTTGGCAAAAAATTAAATAAGTCGTAAGCGACTACCTTTTTGGAGTGGGGGGGTTTTTGTTCCATGTTCAAATGCCGAGAACACTTGATAGATTTACCATTTTTGTCTGAACGATTGCTACTATAACAACTGATTTCCTTAAAGCACAAACTCAAGTCAGTTTAAGAGTGAATTATTGAAAATATAAAGCTGTGAACTTACACATTTGTGCCAAATCTTAATGTACTGTTGTTGCCACAGTGTGTATGACAGAATGTAAACTCAGACTTATTATGTGTTTGAAAACGAATAATCCTTATTTTGACTGGGGAACTAGGAGTTTAAATTCTGTTTAGTAGGATCCAAAATTTCCATGTGCAAAATTTCCATTTGTGAAACAGATATCCTAAAGTGACCATTTAGTAGTCAGGTCTAGTTTTGTTCCGTCAGCATGAAAATATGGATTGACATTGGAAAATTTGAAATATCAAAGACCACTTACCACCAAAACGAGATTATTCAAATGGCACTACATCACAGGGCTAAAAACGTGACCGTCGGAATTTTAGGTAGTTTGACAAATAACTCAATTATTCATGAACTACCAACATTTGTGGTGTGATGGTGAGCAATGTGGAGCTGTTCTATGTCAAAATAATGAACAAACTTCATGTATTTATTGATTTATAACCTCTAACGACAACCTGGACTTACATCTCAACTAATATTTCCCACGACTTATTCCTACAATTTAACTGCAGAGAGTACTAATTTAATAATTCATTCCCTTCATACACGAATGTAAGTAGGTTTCGACAGGAATGCACCAGAAACGTGATCTATAGAAATTTTAAGTAGTAAATTTATTTGTGCTACATTACAATGGCTAATATCTTAACTAACATCCCGAAGACAAGTGTTATTTTAAATAGTGCTCACTCATATCGCTACAAAACGTGACCGCCAAAACTTGAACAATTTACTGAATGAGTGATTTACAACAATTCTTTCTCATGGACGTATGAAAACGTGAATAAGTAATTAATTACCTTAACGTACTTCCCACTGACAAGTGATATTTAATATAATGCTCACTCATATTGCTACAAAACGTGACCTCCAAACTTTGCTACTTTGGAACGACAAAAATTTACTTTATGAGCCTCTACCAATATTAATGAGTGGTGGGAATTGTTGAACTGTTGATTTTCTAAATATCAAAGAAAGCTTAAAGATTTATAACCTCTACAACAACTTGGAACTCAACAAATATTTATAAACGCTCACTCCTACGATTTGGCTTCAGAGAGTAGAAATATTAGTGCTAACCATAGAGATTAATCTCATACCCCCATAGCAAAATTTTTGTAGTAAATTTTACTGATTGACAAACTTAAGTTAAAAATATTCACTACAATTAACTAAACCCAATAAATAGTACTTAAATATTAGTGCTAAACATGAAGATTAATATCCTACCCATTCTGTTAACATATAGCTTAGTGCAAACAAACTGTGAAACCGTTTGCAGCATTCCAGTTTTCAAGAAAACTATACAGCAATTACTGCTCACACTTAGCACAACCCATCACGAAATTATGTTTATTTCTTTTAACATGAAGGATTGTAATCTCCACTTGAATATATCTGCTCATATGATCTTCAACAATCTGGCAAATATCACCTTAAACTTGAGCGTTTCTAAACACATAATAATAATTCGTACCATCATAAAAGGCGAACAAGGAGATGTCAGCAAGCTTATAGAATTCGGAATGCAGCCATCTACACTGTTCATAGCAATATTCCACTATCGCTTTGTAAAACATAAATCACACACATACTTTTCCACTGAACAACAATACTGGCCATCAACTAAGATACTTCTCTACTCTGTAAAAATTAACCATAAATTTAAAATTCGATACTTAATTCTATGCAACAGTTATTGCAGTCAAAACTCTAAACGAGGTAACTTTGATGAAAAACTTCTTAAATCTCTTAAAAATCCTGTGATATTGCATCGAAAACTTTTCCGACTGGGAAACCGAAATAAAGTGGACGCCATCGTACACGCAAAGTACCGCATCTATTTTGTGTGGTACGCAAATAATAAATTAGCGTGTTGGGACCTGGTTTTTAAACGTACATTTTGGATATGCACTACTTCAATGATGCTATCTATATTGTTACATTTCCATCACAATATTTCAGTAAATCTGCATGATCTTAATAATCCAGCTACATGGGGTAACCAAACTGAACAATACATAATTAACCCTAACCTCTACGAAGATAGTTTCCCACGTTGGAAATTAAAGTTATTTCAATTTACACAGAACTCGGATAAAAAATTAGTTTATTGTGTACTCGACAAGATGGCACTCCAAAACCGAAATACATTCGGAATTAACTTTGCTACCTGGACAAATACACTCAGCCTGGAAGTTTGGGGAGTTACCATAGCAACAGTTATAGTGTTTACTGCTTTTCATTGCTGGAAGAAAAATGAATTCTGTGATATCAGCTTATTAATCGATGTATTTGGTTCTTTCATTGGAGTAGTTTCTTCTCCCCAATTTTCTAAGAGTAAACTCATGATTCTCCTTTCCCTCGCAGGAATGCTTGTGTGTAATGTTTACGGAAATGAAATACTGAGTCTGCTCACTATTCCTGATCCGCCCAAAATATTTTCAACTTTAAGGGAAATGCTAATCTTTGGATATAAAATTGCTTGGCCACATTATTTAGAGGGTACATTTATGAAGGGATTTTATGAAATTTTCAAAGCAAGAGGCATGCTGGATATTCTAAACAACAGTTTCCATGTTCTCAACAAATCCTATAACAATATCGAATCGGCAAGCCTCGCCGCCCAACAATATGCCTTTATATGGGAAGGAGATGTTGAAGGGGGAAGGAAACGCTACGAATATTACATTGTACAAAAGTTAAACATGTCCCAACATGCGGATTGTTATATTTTACCTGAAATATTATGCACAACACAAGATTTCGTGGAGGTTTACACAATGAATCTGGTTTGGATTATGGAAACATATCAAAGATTTGCTGGAACTGGGATTGTGAATAAGTGGAAAGACTGGGCAATCAGGGCAGGTAGATATTTTGCAAGACTTTCCCTTGAAGATCCGGATCCTACTAAGCCCATACCAGGAGATCAAATTCAAATTCAGAATTTGCTTGCTATCGTCATTTTCCAAGTGGTGGTTTTGATAATTGGTTTTTTAAGTCTATTCATAGAGTGTGCAAATAAACCTGAATCCGATGTTTTAAAGAATGCACTGAAAAACATCGAAAAAGTGGCTAAGAAATTCAAAGCCATAAAGGGTTACTTAGAAACGAGAATAGATGAATCCGGAAGGTATACGGATTCCAAAGACACGGAAATTACGGATTTTTATAAAATTCATAAGAGAGCATTTACTGAGATACAGGGTTCTTCACCTGCTGGACTGGAACTGTTAAAGAATTAAATAACATGAAAATTTTTTATCCACATTCAGAAAGCAATTTTATTGAAATGGATTAATCGACAAACAGATTATGTACAAGATGCATTACAAATGATTAGAGATCTTTTTATGGATGGATCTAATTTTATTTAATGAAAAGTCATCGTGAGCCCTTCTGTGGGAAAGTGCTACTGTACTTGTATTGTATATTCTATTATTATTATTATTCTAAATTTATTTTTCGAACAATTAAACTACCACTTTTTTCATTTAAATCGGAAATACTATGTGTAGAAACAAAATAATAATTAGTAATTAGCTATTGAGAATTTGTCAATGGTTATCTTCACCCCAGATCTTATCTCAGCTATTTCCGGTTGGTGTCTGTGAAGAATGCAGGATGAAGCTTGTTGTTCGAAACGTGGATTTCGCGAGCATGCACTCTTTGCACCTGGCTACTTTCGTTCATTGCAAAGCTGACAAAGTGAGCTCAACTGTCCCTCTCCGCCTTTTTTGCTGGACACGGATCCTGCCTTTACTGTAGCGGGTAGCGTTACCGTAATGGGTAATAGTAACAGTGCATGAATGTTGCATGTATAGTGCACATAAATGCATTAAAAATATGTCCAGTTATGCATTCTGCCTCACTTTCAAAATTTTACGTCATTTCTGGTGCCTTCATTTTTGATTTTTATAAAATGGTCCAACACAAAATCGACGTTTTTTGATGAGCTCTTCATGGCTTCATCGAGAAGTCACGAATTTTCATTTTGTAAAGCCCTCAGACGGCTATTAAATCGCATAAATTAACACCATAAAACAATAATTACATCATTTATGGATTCAACGTTGTGAAAAACCTCTATTTATTGTTTTTAAGTATTATGAAACATCCCCGTCTTGTAGAACATATAGAAACTTGCCAATTTTCAGGTATTATCATCATGTATGTATGTATGGTGTGCATGTAAGAAAATCATTGCTTTGCGAAATGTGGATTGACTATTATATGAAGACCATGGAAACCTTTCGGATGAAATGTGAGATTTTCGAGGTGTAAATGCAATACGATATCATAAATCGTTAAGGATTCGGGAACAATTAAAGTATTTATTAAGATTGTGCTGTACTTCTCTGACAACTCTAATTTTAAGCCAATGCTAATGCAATTAATTTTATTGTATACGTGTACAAAATAAACAACCACTTCATTTTGATGTAGAATTGTTAGTAAGATCTATCAAGTAAAAAGTTCTAATTACCTACGTCAATCAGTTTAGAAACGATTATAGGAACATGTACTACTTATTCACTATTTCAAGGCCAGTTCAATGAATTATAGAAAATGTGTGGTCTCATAAAATAACAAGTTATTGATACCCAGGTTTAGATGTTCATAGTTTATACCAGACATGGAAATTTTTACGAGGCACGGGAGCGGCATGATTTTAGGTCATGCATTTTTAGGTATAAGCATTATCTTTTGCTAACTCCCACTCCTCACTTTGTCAGTGATTTGACATAAATTGGAGCATGTTCCCGAAAAAGGAATTCGGGGCCCTTGTTCTTTCGCTCATAAGTGATTTTTATTTATTGCCGAAATCGCTGATTTCCGCTATAAACATAGCAAATTCATGGATTTTCATATCTCGCCCTGGATTTTACTTTGGAGACAGAAGGCTTACCAGGGATGGCAAATTTTGTGCTCCCAACACATTTATAGGGATTTCAATATCTGGTTACAAAATGTATTGTAATTTCGATTTGATATGCTATCCTGCAAATCCTAGATTGGAATTGAGCTCGTTCATCCCCTCACTTGTGAAAATAATCTTTTATAATCTATTTAAATTACTTCTGATTAGAAGTTAAAAAGTAAAAAATAAACAAATACAAAAACAGAGTTTTCAACGCTGGAAACTCATAAGTATTTAAGTTCTATGAAAAGTAGAAAATAAAGGGGGCGAGGATCGTGTCGGCCGGGCCAAATTACTTTATAAATACCAACAATATTAAATAAAAATTCATCACATTGAATTAAATTTTAAGATGAGAGGCGAGATGGGAGATTTACGTCCTACTATAGAAATAAAACTGCTGTTAGGGCTTCTGTGTAAATGTATATTTTAATTAGCCACATAGGACGGAGTACGGGAGCATTTTAGAACGATGATCAGGGATAAAACATATATACTATTACTACATATGTATACATCCTTAGCCAATCGGGCGGGATAAGCATGTGAATTTTTTATTCCCCTACTAATCAGGGATTTAGAATTAATTTAATTTGGCTCTCAACCAGCGCTACAATTTGCTTGGTACTCATGTTTAACTCATTAGGAATCTTACCAACTGCCAAAAAACAGCAAATTTCTGGGATTTCTAATATCTCACCAATAGTTTGTTTTTCAGCAGAAAAGGGTTCATCAGAATTACTGCTCACGGAAAACTTGAAGGAATTTACATGTCCGCAAGGATTGTATATGTCCATGTGTTATGAAACTCTTTATTTTGTTGGTTCAGAATCTTTATGTTGGAAGCGTTCTGATCATTTAGCTTTACTCGAGCTAACTGTATTAATAGCTGGTATTAATAACTATTAAATTAGCTAGGTTAATTAGCTTCAATATTCCCGATCAAGTTAGAATTTTGGTTTCGTATACATGTTGTTCATTGGTCAATATTGTTCGTACTTAGAAAGTAACATAATTTGGCCCGGCCGAAACTATCCTTGCCCCCTTTATTTTCTACTTTTCATAGAACTTAAATACTTTTGAGTGTCCAACGTTGAAAACTCTGTTTTTGTATTTGTTTATTTATTATCATTTTCTTAAAAACCGTAATCCAATCCCAAGATTGTCATCTCACGAAGCCCTTGAGAGAGCAGAATCTTGCAAAAATTAAGAAAATATTACATGCACACCAACCAACGCACTTATTTCATTAAAGTAAAGTAACCTTTATAAAAATTGTTTGAATCAATGCAAAAAACTAAATCCCCTGGATTCCAGGCAATTTAGAAAAGGTCTCTGATGCTATCAGTTGCTGATAGTGCTACTATATATTATAGTCGATCACTGCACTGACGAAGACCTTTTTTTACCATGTGTATCACATGGAGGGCATGCTAGCGCAGACACGAGTATTACAAGTGCTTATACAGCGCCACCCCGGAGACACACCTCCAAATTCTCGTATATATGCTGCAACAAGTTTGTACAAAAAAAGTTGGAAATGGCTCACTTTTCCAACCGGAATTTATGCCAACTTATGATTACAAACGCAATCATGAGCTATAAAATTTATTTTTTGAGCATTTCGGCCTCTACTTTTTGCATTTAGTTTGGAAACACTATAAATAGAAACATAATAATCAAATATTAATTAGCTACTCAGAATTTGTCAATGATTATCTTCACTCTATATCTTATCTCGGCTATTTCCGGTTGGTGTTCGAGAAGAATGCAGGATGACGCTGGGTGTTCAAATGTGAATTTCTCGAGCATACACTCATTTCACTCGGCTATTTCTGTTCTCTGCAAAGCTAGCAAAGTGAGCTCAACTCTATTTCTTCTTCTTTTCTTCATTTTCCTTTTATTACAAAATTATCATAAACCTCCTGTTACATTAAATATTCAAAGAATTAAAATTTTTACAATATTGCCAGATATGTAAACCAATTTAGAGAGTAATTTAATCTATTTTAAGAATCCTAAAATCCATAATCCAAAAATAATAGCCTAGTCTCATGATGCCCCTAAACGAACAGTTTTTCGTGAGCTAGAATAAAGTGGAGAAACTTGCAATTTTAATTGATGAAATCCATAATCATAAGTATTGTATCCACCGTATTCATAATAATTATGTCAAACATTTTCGTCTTATATTCCCCAAACAGGTATCCCTTCGCAGTCATGTAGAATGCCATCGGTTGAAAGGACCTAAGAACCCTCAAGTTCCATGCCCTCCTTCCTCTCGAGCACTCTCCAATTCTGAG
>JAQIXX010006596.1:0-11977 GCA_034700605.1 Willowsia nigromaculata | reverse complement strand
CGTTCAGTTCGTGGCATTTTTAGTTTAGTTGGCTCGAGTTCAGATGAAAAGTTGTGCGCTCCGTCAGAGCAATAATTATAGTGTCAATTTGTAATTTAATTGTTTTGTGTGATAGTTAACAATAAAGATCGCTAATTTGTTAACTATAATTGATAGTCAGTGTTGTTATCTGAATATTAGTAATTTTGCAATATTTGGGCTAGCTAGATTGCCATATTTGGGCTTTTAGTGAGGTTGACGCCAGACAGGCTAGCTAGACGAAGCGACCATCAGCCATCACTAGTTTCTAATTTCAAAACCCCATAAAAACGAACCAGAGGACCTAAATCGGCATCAACGGCATCACGACAATGTACATATTATGATTATATCGATCTGTAATGATAAAAACGTACCATATATCATGATATAAATTTTATTTGACGACAATAATTGGTGTTTTATGAAAAAATGTAGGTATAAATTTTTCGGCACAAAGAGCCGGGATTAAATAAACTTAATGCGGAAAAATTGTGAGTTCGACAAGAGCTTTTGAATGAGGTATTATTGCAAGTAAGCATTCCCAGCAGGGAGAGGGGCGAACTTATTTAACGGAAGGAGAAAATTGTTGCCAAAGTCTTGGTGGACAAAATGTCCATCTTCTTAATTGCAACGTATTCTTTATTTTCACACAAAAACACATTTACAATTTTATATTAAGCGAATGGAAATTTTAGTACGTGGATTTAACGGATATCTGAATTTAGCTTAGTCACACGTAACGTCTACTGCTGTTTATTTCTACCACTAAAAGGTCATAGATAAACTTCATTGTTACGTTTGAAGTCCCCGACAAACTGTTTCAAACTAGAAATTGACAGACAAACATGAGAAAGTCAATATTTGCTTCCAAATGCTCAAGCAGCGTAACAATGCTTACACTTAAATGATATCTCCTACTCAACAACTCAACTCTACTTGTAGTATACAGCTTTCTTCTTTTTGAGTGGCACTATCAATAAAGTAAGTATATTTATTTTGAGAGCCATTACTTTTTGAATTCTTCAATTACCTGGTATTTTCGATTTTTTTCCTAGCTTCTCTTTCTTGCTTCGTTCTTGATGAGAACTTGAGTCAAAACCTAAAGCAATCCAAAGTCAATTTCGTGTTCACTTTTTACTTCCCACATCTTTTTATTTATAGAAATTTGTATTTCATGTTTTCTTTCACACAGACTTGGTTTTAATACAGGAGGATGTAAGATTGGGAAAACGATCATAAGAAATGTTTCGCAGAATGAAATACTGCTAGACCAGATTCTCAATTGGCACTAACTTGTGAAATGTAATATTAGTCACAATTTCTAAAATGGAAATCAAGTCTAAATGTGAAGAGTTTTAAATTTAGCGTATGTCACATAATCAGGTTTCAGGAATGTCATTGTTTTAGAAGGGAACCATAATTGTTTATAGCATTATGAAGTCAGGAACAAATTGAAGTGCTTGGTTATTTAGTGAAGATTTTTTCTGTTTCAGGTAAACTATCAGGCTTGGGTAATCACGGATTAGAATCACCAGTCCTTGACCTGGGATTAGGGATTAAGTTAATGACTTAATCACCAATCCCACTTTCGATTTTTCAAGCTTAATCACAATCACTAATCCCGAAACCATCAGCCTTTAGTCACTATTTAATCACTTTATCAATCACCTTATTACAAATCAGTAGAATGAAGATTATCAGATTTTTTTCTCGCAATTTTTTTTCGTAGGATGCATTTTCAATTCTTTCTTAGCCTAGCTTCCTACCTACACAAATATTACAAATAATTGCTCATCCTTATAGCCAATACAAGAAAAATTTTGTAATTAAACTCAATCACTAGTCCTAATCCCTTTTGCATTTTTCATTTATCATGTAATCACCTAATCACCGGTGATTGTCATTGATGGTAATCACCAATCACTAATCACCATTAAAAACATAAGTTTCATTTAATCACAATCACTAATCACTTCACAAAATTGGGGTGATTACCCAAGCCTCTAAACTATTATAATGTTGTTTTATTGCACGACACGTGCAAAAGCATCCCAAAAAATTAGCTTCATACATTCTATTTATGTATTTTTTTACTACGACATACTATAAAACGGTTAATATAAACATAAATAGCGTATTATAAGTGGTTTTAACAAGGTCTGCAAGCTCATCTTAAGTAAAGAAGATCACATCCCGAATCATCCAGGGACACTTCTTGTTAACATAATGGCGTAATTGCAAAGGACGTATACGATATGTTTTACTTTAAAACACTTCCCTAGTAAATCCTACAGAGTAACAAATTTTCACATGGGGATTTATATACACAACTTTTCAAGCAAAATGAAATGGATGGAGAGTCTATAGTATTTTTAGAGCTACATTAGTTTATAACCGCCAGGCTTTTTAAGCAATGATAAATTCAGGACGTACTTTTCGGCACAAAAACTAAGGGATTTTGTGAAACTGCGAGCAGTATCCAGATAGCTTTTGAGCAAGTAAAATTGCTTAGCGTCTTTTTCTGTTTTAATTTGTCACTCAATTTTTTATTGCGTAGTAATTTCAGGCTAAATTTGTAGAAGCGAGTAACTCTAATCAAGTTGCATATTTTACATTGAAAGTCTTCTAGGTGTTATGGATATTAAAGTTTTTTTAACACATGCTGTATTTTTCATTGAGTTTTTAGTCAGAGCATTGGACATAATAATTTGCGTACATTGTTTTAAAAATATTATACCAAATAATTAATAAAGTGGAAATAATGGGGAACAAGTGCAATCATCATCGGTTACCGCAGTTAGTGAAAGTAAATCCCGATTTGGAATCCAAGTGCATGGTTAAGGTTTCTTTGAACGTTAGTGTTGACGGGGTGTTAGAAGGTATTAATCAATTGCAAGATTGAGAAAATCCCGGGAAAAAGTGATTTGCCCTGGTAAATACCAGGAAGTGGGAAAAAGTCCAAAACTGGGAAAAATCACTTAACATACACACAATGTGTTCACGTTGCCCCATTTTCTATGATTTTGGACTTTTTCCCACCCCCTCGGGGTAGTAAATACCATTTTTCCCGGTATATACCGGTATTCACCAAATTCACTTTTGGCTACCTTCTCATTCCTGATCAATTGTTTTACAAGTGATGGAGATAATTTTGTTTCATCATCATTTGAATTTTTTACTTAGAACCATTTTGTGCTTCAGTCTGGGATAGTGTTTACTGTTGGCCGCCTACTCAACCTGGCAAAGTAGTTGAGAGACAATGCGCTGAGATTTTTGGCGAGTCTTTTCCAGAGTATGCTGCTTTTCTAGTTGGTAAAAACATGTTATTTTATAATCATTACTACAAACATTATTTGTTATTTTAACAACTGTTGTAAAACATGGCTCACTGATTTTTTAAAGGGTCTGCTAGTAGAGAATGTCTTACGAATGGTACCTGGGGACAAGGAAACGAGACGAATTATAGTGAATGTGAAACATCTTTTCAGTTCTATCTTGATAAAATCGTAATTCTACAACAATTTGAGAAAGGCCTTCTAATATCTGCAGGGTTGGAAAAGTGTGTAAATGAGTGTTTCAAATCGTTTAGGAAGAAGACAACTTCCTGGTTCCCATTGTACATCATATGCTGTTCTTTGGATCAATTTTTTCACTGACGTGTTTGGGAATTTCACTTGCAGTGTTTTATAATTTTCGGTAAGTCATCGTTTATTAATAAAAAAATTTGGAAGCAATCAAACGTTATTTATAATGCACGCTACCAAAAATTGGTATGCAAAACCACAATGCAGGAATTCAGTTCAATAAAATGCAGAAAACTTTCTAAAAGCGTAGATCCTGATCGTAGGAAATCCATTAATTTTATTATGGTTCAGATTTAAACTGAAAAACTGCTAGTATTTCATGAAATTGATAAGTAGAATACATTTTATACGGCATGTTTTGTCTATGCTTATATTATTCCGTAAACTTTCTACTTTTTTTCCTGATGTAACCCAATAAATAAATGTACATGTACTTATAGTATTTGGTTACTCCTTAAAAGGTGTTTACGATGCGATCGTGTGACAGTTCATGTTCAACTGATGCTTTCACTCGTATTGCGTTTCCTTTTGATGTTCATCATTGCCGAGCCGTTTGTCATCGGTCATAGTAGCAGCTACAGAGATGTGGTATATGATACAGATTGATTCTATTTAAAAATACTCTTTTGTAATAAAAATTTTAATTGAGTTATACGTTATTGTGTTTTTATGTTTAATTGTTATTGTTTTATAGGATGTTCTTTGCAAAGTTACTCTAGTTCTTTTCTTGTACTCTTCATTTTCTTCCGTTGGCTGGATGTTCGTGGAGGGACTCTTTCTTAACATTACTCTTATGGCAGGTGTAATCACGGTTTGCACCCGAAAACAGCTCTTAATTTACTATACGATTGGATGGGGTACCCTAAGACGCTTATATATTTGAATTATTATTTTGGCATTATTGAATACCAAAGTTTTCTGCTGAATTTTTCTGATAGGTGTTCCAGTTGTATTTGTCGGATGTTTTGTGTTCTTCTTGGTGTTGGAAAATGAGGATAGCTGTTGGCACGGTTATTCGGAAATGGATGCAAAGTGGATTTTAGTGGGACCAATTATTTTTGAACTTGTGGTAAGAATACATTTCTTGTTAAATTTTGAGAATTTAGAAAAATATTGAGATTATAAGATTGAGATTTATAGATAAACGGCATCTTTCTACTAAATATACTAAGGATTCTACTAAACAAAATGAGCAACTCACGTAACAGGCAGGATATGTCAAAGGCTAAGTAATCATTTTAAATTAACTTCGAATAATTGAATAACAATTGAAGTTAAATCGGGGAATAAATTAAAATTTACTTGTTTACTTCTCATGAATTCACAGGGCAGCTGCCAAAGCAATCTTTATTCTTTTCCCGGTTCTTGGAATAAATAATTTGATACTCCTGTACAATCCTGGTGGAGCTTACAATAAATATTTTGTCCTTCTGAATACATTTTTTAGTTCAACACAAGTACGCTTAATATACTTTAGTATAACTATCTTAGAAATATTTGTTGGCAGGTCCTTTATCTTATTTATTTCAGGGAATATTTGTTGGAATCGTATTTTGTTTCGCTGACAAGGACGTACGTGCTGCTATTCGTCGGTCATTAGATAGATCAATCGCGAGACGGATGAGAAATCTTAATATTGTCCAAAATGCTCAAAATCGTTCACCAACTCCAATGGTAGAAATGTTTGCCCGTCCTGACATAAATTAATATAACGTCAATTCTTTGGAGCATTGTGTTTAAGATTAAAATAGTATGGATTAATTTTAAACAATCTTAAAATGTTATAATGTTATATATGCTGCTGATTTGATCTGTGCAGAACAAATACCAATTAACTTTAGTGTGATTTTAAATGGGAGGGCGAAGCAACGTTGGAAACAGTCCAAATTATCACAGTCCCCTCTATCCTTTTTTAAAACGCAGTGTAAGGTGCTCCAAACGATGCTAATGCAACAATCATTCGTATTAGGGAAGCTTTAAAGATGTAAGTGCCTGAATACCAATGATTGTTGCAAACGTTTTCCCAAGTTTATTAGTAATTGCGTCATTATTAGTAATGAATTGAAAATGTACTCATTGAATTTTAGCGCAATGTTTAACTTACCTATATATAGTTTTTAATTTCCAAGAATTGTATTTTTTTACTGCAGACCTGACATTGTACAATAGACTTTCCCCTATATTAGCCATTACGCAAGGTTTCATAGGGATCGACTTACAAATACAAACTAGTCCATATCGACTAAGCTACTGACTCAAACTTAACTATTGCTTGCGCCACGAAGGTTGGAGAGGAACATATTTGGCATCGCTGCCACTCCAATTTCTGGGGTGGGAGTCATCACCCACTGTTACCACATTTTGGCCAGAGGTCGGTTGACACCACTTTGTCCACCCCTCACCCCCCAGATAGGCTTTAGGAAAAACTCCCGCCCCTCCGGGAATTCAACCGCGTTCCCACCACTTACGCCCCAACCCTTAGTCATCGGACTGGGATGCCTGCCTGGGTATTAAAAACTAGTTCTACAGTGCCAAAAAATTTGGATGACTATTTTTATTATGTGTAGCTAACGCTTTATCTCACTAAATTCATTTATTGTTTTACAAACGTGCAAACCCAGAATTTTAAGTGTTAACTAATAGCATGTAAAATATTTGTTTAACACAGAAGTTTCGAAACATTAAAGACCTTAACTTGTACATAAGATTGGACACATACATTATTATATTATAAATTATTTGTAGACACTATCTGAATCAAATTTTCTAAACGTCTCTGTAAATTGCTGGCTCCATACCTTATCACGATTTTGATTAGTAGCAGGCAGTAATGCTTTCCACCAGTAAGTATTACTTGTGCATATTATAGTTACTAATTAGGAAGTACAAGTTTGAAATTTTTCTTGAACAATGGAAGTACAAAATATCTGATATTGCTTGCACTACCATACATTCAGTAAAGATTTGGTTTCATGCTATAAAATAGCAAAGAATTGTTATTTACATTCAGTCACAAGTTTTGCAAGTTTATTTTCGATTTTAATCTTTGAAATTGGATTATTTTATGATGAATAGGTTCCTTACTTGTGACAAAGCCAGCGCATTAACAAAAACAAAAAGTGGAACAACTACCTAATTGGGTACATAAGACTTCAATTAAGATTATTTGATAAAAATACTTTATATTATCACCCTCTACGGAAATGTTCATCACAAAAATGCTAGTTTTCTCTTGAAAAAACTTACAGGTTAAGACGGTTTCATATATTCAGATAAGTAGAAAAAACAGCATTTTTAAAATTCATTTACGTCCACTCTTTTTTTGCCTGCATTGACAAACACTTCTTGATTAATAATTTGCAATTTCCCATATCCAAACGTTTATATAATTTTTGCGCCACATAGAAGGTAATATTGAATATAAATAAACGCAACAATTGCATAAATTATATTCTATATATAAGTCGCTAGTCACATGTTTGGCTTGGTTGCAAAAACAAATCAAATAAAATCCTTCTTTTTCATCCATGCTTGCAAAATTTCATGAACTAATGCTCAAAAATGTTGGGAAACAAATAATAACTTAAAAATAGAACTAAGAGAATAGAAAAAAGTTAACTTTAAAAGGCATTTTGTTACATTACCGAGGAAAGCAATCAACAAATACAAAGCTCACATTGAATACACCCACACAGTTATGAAACATCCTAATTTCATTTATTTTTGTGACATGCACATATTGCAAATATTTGCAATTTTATAGGTGTAGGTTTTCAAAAGAGCAACATAAAAAACTCTAGAAAGACATCTAACTTCGGAGAAGTACTTTGATGATGATGGAGACTAGAATTTCACCAAATTTGCACCAGTAACAAATATGATCTACCGTTTCTCCTATCACAGCAACCAGTAGTGATTCTTGACTTTCCGGAGCAACATGCTCATGTTTTCTGTGCTGAGGTATTAAACTGTAAACTTACGCTTTCAGCCTTTTATAGTAATATGACTCGGAGTAGAAACTTATTCGAATACTCAAGCCCACAGTGCATCATTTCGCAATATCGTAACAAATTGGTTTGGAAAGGAAAGTTCTAAAATTTGAAATGATAAATTTAACCATGGTTAACAACACAAACGGTTCAAATCTAGAAGTGGCAAAAAGTGACATGAAGCTTAACTCTGAACTTACCATTTGGGCTATTGTGGGTACAACTTTTTTATTTTGCGCTATATTTGTTATCTGTTGTGTCATAAAACTGGTGATAAGTGAGTTTGTGGAAGTCAGAAATTCTTCACGAAGGAGTTCACGCTTTCTCAGTGTTCCGGTATGTTGAATCATGAAGGCTACGCAAATATTAATTATATATACTTAGGAAACGTATTTACACTAACGAAAGATTATTTAGTATGGAATTAATTATAAAAGTGAGTATACTTTTGTAATATATTGCAGGAAATACAAATAGTGCCACCTGCTTCTAGTTGAATTTGAAATATTCCAGCACTCTCCGAGTCACTGGGTCCATTTCTTCTGGTTAATGAATTTATGTGGGAGAACGATACTGTCTTGCATTTACATGCTTAAACTTATTAATAATAAGTTATTATAATCTGTTGTATTGCTAATATGTGTACGTTGCTGCATCTTATTTTAAAATACGTGGTAGTAATATTCACGTGCCGTTACTAGTTAAAATGTGTTATTTCAGATAATGATAATGCTTGGAAGAAGTATATTTCATATCATTTGGTTATAAATTACTGATTAGAAAGAAGAACATTGTAAGTGTATTGCCGTGTAGAAAAAGTGTGAAAGTTTTCAGTACTATTCTATATTAGTCGGTAACAAAAATTTAACCATACATAAATGCTGTATTCCAATACAGATTTTGTTTTAAGATAATGTTGAAAAAACTATTCCAAATCGCTAAAATGCAGTGATGTCAATAAAATGTTTGTTGAAAGTAAAAACTCTAAATGTCTGCATTTCATGTAAATTTTTCATTTGAGAATTTAAAAAACTACAATAAACTGACTTGATTTCGTTACTTATACTATACACGAATTTTTATAAGATTTTTTTTTAAAAAGTTTTGTGAATCATCTACAATCACATTTCTGGATTTAGTAAAGCTACACAGAATTACCATTAAAATTTTTGAATGGGGTTTTTAACTTTAACTTTTTAATTACGAATTGTGTAATTTGTTGTAACAAATAACGTCGCCCGGACCTAGTCGAGGTTGTTTACGTGAAATGTGCGATTTATTGGACCAGGATATTCTTGGAATACTATAAATGCTTCAAGTATCAAAATTTAGAATGATCGATAGAAAACGTGATGCTTTTCAAAAAAATTGCTTAAATACCATGTAATGATCCATTCCGTACACCCAAACAAAGCCCTTTGCACGTGAATCCATAGTAAATGAAGCTGCTAAATATTATGTCCTGAATATTTGATAATGACTCATATGTTCCATATGGTGATAGTTTCTGTTTTTTAACTTAAGAGCATCGTGCCAGGTACGATAGAACTAACATAGTAAACAATGAAATAAGAGAATTAGTATTCCGGTAACAATTACATAATATGCTGGTAAATACATTTCCAAGAATTTTTCAATGATTTGCCAGCTTGGCGAAAATTTCCAAGTGGGTAAGAATCATAGGCATTTGAGCTACACATTTCCAGATTTATATGCTTTTATTAAGGTAAACATCAAGGGAACAATATCAGTTCGCCACATACACTAATGCAAGAAACATGTATGCATACATTTAGTATAACGAAATTAGTTTTTAACCTAACACGATAATACCATGTTGAAAACTACATAAATTTCATTAAAGCCAAAATAATATAATTCAACTGTGCATGCCGACCTACAAAGTTGTTGAACTGAACACAATTTTGAAGACAGAGCAACATTGATAAAACCGAATCTCTAAATACTGCTCCATTGTACGAAATATAGCACGAGTTTTACAATGTTTATTGAAATGAAAGTCTCAAGTTAAAAAACTAAATCAATATTATATGCATACTTAAGTAAAATATTTTAAACCACCAATTATTAAAATCAACAAATTTTCTGATTGGCAAAAATGTTTTCAGCACCCTTTTTTCCAGCTTTTCCACCCTTGTTTAACGTTTTTAGCTTTTTATGCAGAAAAATCAAAATTGGGGTGATGAAAGTGGTTAAAAAGGGTGATGAGTCCTGTGTTTAATAAATTGTTAACAATGTGTTAACTTGCAATACATACAATTAGCCACTCTCCAAACATGATTTAACTTCTGTTTCCTTCATAAGTATTATGTTCACTACAAGGTTCTTCAAAAATAAAAGCGTGTTTAAAGGTATGAATTGATCCACAAAGTTAATCGTAATTATGATAGCAATTCTCTCGATTCGGGATTCTTCTCATCATTTTTCGTATAAATCTTGCTGATTTTGTACAAACCAAAAACATTTATTTTATCAATAACACAACTATAATAATATCATCCAGTAGGTATATAATATCCCGTTATTTCTAAAGATACAATGTCTGCTTTCCCGTTTTCACAATGACTCAGAAACAGTTTATTTAACGAATTCTTTAATTACAACTACCAATATGAACGGTTCTTTGGGTGAGGAAAAGTTTAAGTTTTACTTGCCAAAATTTTAATTCGTGACTTAAGTCAATCAAATAATGCAACCATTTTTGGGTGAAATTCTAATTCGAGATGAAGCATCTCGATATAAATAATTAACACTTTGAGAGTTTTGTGTGTTAACTATGTTTTAACATATATGCAATAATAATAGTAGTGCGCCGGTGAATTCGCCATTTGCATTAGAGTCATCAAAATGTCCCCAAAATGCATCCAACTCGTTTCAGTTCTTTAGTCCCGTCTGCCACAAAGAGTGACATATCAAAAGTTAAAGCTAAGAAACTCAAGTTTTGAGAAAGGTTAGTACTATTTTTCTAGAATGAAACAAAAACTTACCCGTTCCTCAATACAAACCAATCGGAGCATCCTTTCCACGTTCTCTTGATGCCTGATAGTCCTACGTTTTTCTTTGTAGCACTCCATCAATCCAAAAAGAACGAGAAATACAAAAAATATAAAAAGTATTGAAACTAATCGTGGCTCCAATGTTTCAAATCTTTTGGCATATTGCCACCCTTTATTAGCGCTTTCGATTTCAATACGAGAGGTGGATTGATTCATTGCAACTTCACTATTTGCCGTTTGATTGTCTTACTGTTAACGTCTTAGAAATTACTCATTTACAAATCAATTCATCTACAAAAACTGCCAGTTTCAGTTATGATTACTTGCCTACTCTGCTTCAATTAATTTTTCAAACAAAAAACTTTTAAATTCCCTGCAATGATATTTTCAATAATTTACATATTATTTATTAAAATTAAGTATAAATATAAGGGTCTGTATCTGTAATTATCAAATACTAATAGTTTAACGCATTTATTTCAAAGTTTTTAGGCTATATAAGACCACTTTGAAGATTAGAGGAATAGACCAGCAACATTTTTGTTTCGCTGTGCTGTGAGGATAGTGACTGACTAAAAGGAAATTTTGCTCCGACTCGTAATTTATTCTTTTTATAATGGTCCTTTTGTACTACGATAAGCTCTTAAGAGTACAACATTTTCCATTTTAAAATGAGTTCATGTCACAAGACTGCATCATTAAAATATTTTGCAACATGTTGACAAAACATGTTTCTTGGAATCACGTGCGAGTAGGAAAAATTTATTGTGAAACTCTTCCATGAGGATAATTGTTAATATGATACATTTTTCCGTAAACTGTATCCAAGATTTCTAAATTGATATTTACACATACCATTGCATCTACGAGTGTTGAATCAGTACAGAATCCTCACATTTTGTGCATATATTCATGTTTCTACGACGAAGTACTTCGTTATTGGGCTTGTGATTGGAAAAATGTTGCAATAATATACATTATTTCAAGCTGTTATTTTCCTTTTCTGTTGTGACTTTGTAACAAAGATCGTTATAGAAATCACATTTATTACACATGTGATGATAATTCAACACGTGACACTGGCATTTAAAACTTGGCTAAATATTTCATCGTGGAAAACATCGACTCTTTGTCTCTGAAGTTTACTTTTTCAAGTGAGTGTTGATATCTTGGCAGTTTTTGTAGTCACAAGGAAGGTTTCCCACCGATAAAAAGGGACACAAGGGTTTTGCGTATTTCTTGAGAAATATGATGAAACGTATTCTCAAATAACGACGTATGCTGTTACAGGAATTCGTGAAGATGTTTGAACTCCCATGCCTTAGGTTCATACTTTAAACTTCAATCGATGCACATTCAATGATTT
>JAQIXX010006595.1:0-11980 GCA_034700605.1 Willowsia nigromaculata | reverse complement strand
AGCCATCCGTCGAACCGTGTTCCCTACGTACACATATTTTACTCATGCTTCACATATACAGCTGCAATGCATTCTATGCAGTCTGAGTTCACTTATTATTTTCGATCATGAAAGATTTCCTTCGTTTTATTTTTATATGAGGTTAAGCTTCCCTTTACCTTATAATATTAAGGTGACGAAAACCTTCTTGCCCTTTTGGATACGTTATCACTTGCTTTATCATGTCATGAGTTTACAAAGTTAAAAAAAATTATGACCTTTGACGGTGACAAATCAAGCTTAAATTCAATTCGGTTTATTCATAGTCCACAATAAGCCGTCAGACTTCATTTCATGCAAATCTTAGGAAGCAGTGTGGGTTATCGCATGAACTAAGGGACAGAAATCTACTCGTCCCCGCAAACCCATCAATTTCAGAAAGTACATGACCAGATTAGAATTTACTAGATAGCCAAAAGATAAGAAATTATGAGATTTCTTCGAAAATCCAAATTTATTCATGGTGGGAATATACATAGGCGTTGTGACTGGTAAGTAGGGATTAAAATTTATTTCCGGCAATATTATTGTTGAGTTCAACCAGATGTTAATGTTCTCATGTATCAGACAGGAAAATGCTTATAATTAGGTAATTATGCCACTTGCAGGGTTCCTGCATCTCGAAGAATCTTACATTTCAAAGCTTATAGCGTTCACCTACATGTTACATATATCTCTTATTGTGGATGTTTTAGTACAGTTTTAATAAGTAAAGCATGGAAAAATCTTGCAATTATTTGATCCCCTCCGGCTCAAATGTCTTTCCGCACACCATCCAGCCCACTTTGTTTGAAGTCAGGAAATAATTGGGTTCTCACGCATGTTGTCCTTAGGAAAAATTCCATGCTACGTACGTATCAATTTATCTAAAATAAAACTTCGATTTACTCTTTTCCTTATTACAAGTAACAGTGTTTAAGATCATGAGATCTCAAAATTTCCTATATTTTCTGGCTTAAGCTTGTTTGATTAAATAGAAACTTAAACTATTTGTTTGAAATTTTTTAAAATATAACATAATATATGTCCATTTTGTAACTACCACCTAGTATCTGGAAACTTAAGATTATTGATAATTGTTGAAACCCTCTCGGAGATGAACACTACGCTTTTTAAGTACTAAAACTACATTTGCCATTATTTATCATATAAGTCTATTTAATATCTCCGTGGGATTATAAAAGCTCCCACACTATGTTCTTCAACTTCATAATATGTGTTTGTACAAACGAGAAACGCAGTAATACGTATGGCATGTAAGATAAAAGACTATCCTAATTCTAGGTAGAACTGAAAACACAACAAGACTATGAATATTTCACATAGCATGCAGAAAGAACACAAACAAGTAGCATAAAATTAAAAATTTACCACCGTCGGGAGATCTTTGTTTTTGCACCTTGAAGCTAGTTCCATCACTGATCTTTTTTATTTGGAGCAATTACGAATTGTATGGTGTATGCCATTGCAATGGTTAGATTTTTCTGTTCAAGGTTAGTCCACGTGATCAAATAACATGTATATTTATGATGAAACTTAGATTCCTATTCGTATTTAGAAATCGGAAATAGAAAAAGTATAGTATATAGGGTAATCTCATGGTCTGTAGTAAACAGGAAACTATCTCATAAACAAGTCATCTATCTCTATCTATCTCGTAATCGTAGGTAAACGTGAAATCACAAAATGACGAGACATGCAAATTGCAAAAAACTGACTAGCGTTTTCAATTATTTTGTCTCCGGAGGACGAAAGATAAAGCTTGATGGGAATTAATGTATGTTTCTAGCAGCCGTAATTTGATTTACAAACTAGACATGCTCTAGGCATCTACGAATTCGGGCGCCTCAAGTTGTCCCATATTGCGAATATTGCTAGAAATGAGTATGTATCCACTTACATTACATGACAAGGTTATAACGGAAATTTGTTTCCTTAAAGTTCTTAAAATACTGTGGTTTGATTTTTTTATACAAAAAATGCAATATATTGTCATATTTTGTTCGAAGTAGGACCATATGTGTAGATTATTGTGAATGTTAAAAGGTTTCTTCGTTTTTCAAAGCAAATGTGACCTTCTACTATTTTGGTGCAAAATATATGATATTTAAATATATTTGGATTATGGTTAGGCACTATTACTAGATGCAAAGTTTATGCTTCTTAAACCAGCGATATTTCAAATATCTTGATAGCGTGAGATATTTTGAAAGCCATTCCAGCAAATAGCGGTTTAATTAAAGTCAGTTCAAACGTTGAAAACGTACCTTAAAATATTTTTATTGCTTCTGAGTCAATAGATGCTAATATTCCGGTGTGCTTTTAAAAGTGAAAAAATCTCCTAAAGCTTGAATATCTTTTGTGACACCTTTCACTCAACTTCGTTTCAGCTCTGAAGAAAACATGTAAATATTTCATCTTCAATCTTTTGTGCTACTGAAGTATACATTTAAATTTAAGGACTATAATCCAACTATTTTCAGGGAGCATGCAAAAATGAATTAAAATCTAATTTCTTTTCTAATTCACAAGTGACATGTTGTAAAGAGCATGCAGGTTTCTTTGATATTTTACGTTTGCACATTATTCATGCACCATGAAAAAAGTTTTATTCCCACTTCTCACAACCCGTTTTGCTATTGTCAAAACAAATTTTAAACATCCCATTGTACAAAATGGCTTGTCGTCATCCTTTTTATTTCTTTTGAAACTGCCAATTTCGACTTAAAATAAAGTTCTTGTGCCCATTGAAATATAGCAAACTTTTCTCGGAATACTTTGAAAAATAGCTGGTTTACATGCATTAGCTAATGCTTACTGCTTAGACAATTGAAAATTTCATAATCCAATAAAAGCACTACTCCAAATTATTAAGAATATCTTATCTTTATTAGTGAATTATGATAGTTTGGTTGCTTAGTTTAACTGATTTCACAGAGAACCTATCAAGCTGAACTTTTAATACCCTTAAGTCATATGAAATCACACTAAAAGCAAGATTAATATAAAATTTTGTGGTGTAGCCAGACTCTCACAAACATTGACTTGAAGTAGACAAAATATCTAGTGATAACATTTTTATTCCGAAATATGAATCAACTAAACATTTGGCACTTTTAAATTTGTGCAACGATAACAGTGTGTTAAAAACTATGAAAAGATTTGAACTATGAAACTTTTTTCAAGTTCACGTTTACAAATAACGTTAGGATTTGCTTTTAGTTAAGACATATAATTATCTTATTACCCCGTTACATGGAGTACGTTCACAGGACCAAATACTCGTGGCTTAGTTTAGAAGGAGAAAGTTGAAGTTGTGAGTACTCATATCTCTGTCTACGAGTACTCCGATCAAAAAATGTACTACTTTCCCTGCATCTGCTTTCTCCAACTTTCACCACTTTTTCCAGATATATTCTAACGGAAACTGCTGCTCCCATCCTCAGTTTCAGTTTGATCGTAGTGCTGGTGAGTCTTGTTCATAACGACGCTTGGAATTATCTGCATTCAAAAACCAATTTCCTTGAAATGTTTGCTTGGTCCTTTGTCATAACAGGACATAATTTGATCGGGAAGAAGTGGACTTATAAGCGTATCTCATAAAATTAAGATTATCTTCAAAGAGGATGCCGGGTTAATAAGATTAAGGTTTACATTCATTTGAATATTACAATCACTCAAAGTAATAAGCAAGTGGAAAAACTGAATGAAATTCAGCTGAAGTGATCATCAAATTGATGTAAAAGTGTATCGCGTAAACAACATTAGTACAATCGTGTTTAAACCCAACAGCACTTATAAAATATTTAGGATAATACTACATTATAGCAAGTTAAAAAATGCGAGTATATGTCCAAAACGTATTTGTTCATTGAAATAAATTTCGTCATGTAGTAAATGTTGTGTTTGTTTGCGTTTATAATATTTTTAAATAAGTGGATATCATAGGTTAACAGAGTATTCAAATCTTACTCAGTAGTCAAGAAGAAAACTTTTAATAGATTTCGAAGACGCTATGTTCAAATTTTACTGGAAAGGCGAAAGACGGAACCATTCAAGTTTGACTATACGGTTTTTATTATTATTAAGAGCCTGCTACTTTCTATGGCTGTCTGTCTGTCCGTCTGTGGACACTATAAATTTCAAACAGAAGTGAATTTTTGAATTCTGGTTTTTCGCTAGGTTTTAATTAATTTAAGCTTCGATAAATTAAAAGATGGACACTAGTGGCCAACGGAAACCGTTAGAACCCGTCATAACGATATAATCATGAATGACTAACATAGAGCATGTGTGAACTATTTCGAAAGCTATTATTGAGTACATAATTTTAATATACCTAATTCGATATAAGTACACTTCCCGCCCTGGCAAAAAATCACAAAATATTCTGAAAAATCTAACTTATCATCATCTTATGCGATCAAATTGGATGCTTTTAATCTCCGGGAACGCCGTGGCGTCATATTTTGGTACACTGCTCAATCTGGCACTTACAAAATCAGTTCACACGATCTATTTCCTTTTATAAACGGGCATGTGGGAAAATTGCCTGATTATTTGAGACAGCTGTAGAGTTTTTAAACCTGGAGTGTTTTCTTAAGATAACTCAAATATGGAGAACAGCAGTGAAAAAGAAAACTTGAGGATGTTTACAGAAGATCCTTTTCATAATAAGAGCTTCGTTATTGAAGATACTGTGGCTAGACTCAACAGTTTAACAATGAACGTACTCAACACCACTTTGGAGGAAGTTATCCGAATGTTAACTGACTGGCAGAAGGAGCACTTGATGGAAATCGACTCAGAATTGGGAGTTGAGTGTCTTCTCAGAATGTGGTTTCAGCACAGAATGGATGGGATTGACACAGGTACGGAGTGTGTTATTTAGAGACTCATTTAAAAATTATTCTACAAGCTCATACAAGTGTAAATTCTACTTTCCTGGTCATAGAATCAATACACTGTTATGCGACTTGGGATAAAACATATTGCTTACCTCCTGCCTCTGTTGGAACAAAGATTACACAAAGTTGCTACGATAATGAACAAGGTATCTATATTTTTTAAACTTCACCAAAGTCAAACTCAAACAAATGTAAACATTTTGAAATGACTCCACAACACTTGATTTGTTTTTCGCCAATATGATCGGTTAATTTTGTTAATGGATATATATGATTCCTCATCATTGTAGTGGAATGTACTTTCAACGGAAGTTAACTTAATGTTCGATTGCTTTCAGGTGAAATTACAAGAGTTTGTTTAGAAAATGGAACATGGTCGCAAGGAGATTTGTGCGAAATCCAACTTGAGACACTTTCATCTCTTTTTGTAAGCATCTATAAATTTTTTTTGAGTTTTAAACAATCACTACCAAAACTTTACCATCTTACATGTGCACGTTGGACTTTTATGGATTTCTCCACTCAATTGATGACTTTCTGTGAAGGAGTAGACCTCGTTTTGTTTATTTTTTGAACGAGAATTATTACATTTTTTAAATTGATTGTTAGAGAATATGCTTTTTAAAGTAGCTACAAATTAGTCAGTATCATCCCTTAAATAATCCTTTAATTTCAATTTCCAAGGGAATACATCAGCACGTGTCAGTGATCGTCGCGTATATGGTATTTGTGGGATCCATCCTTTCTCTATTTTGTCTCGCTGTATCCCTTTCAATTTTTTATTGTCTCCGGTAATGTGACAAGAAATTTTGAAATTTACATGCTTTAAGTAAAACTGCATGATTGGTAACATTTTACAATGAATATTTTTCAGAAGCATTTGTAGTCAACGGCTTAAACTTCAGATTCATCTCATGCTTGTCCTTGTACTTCGGTTTGTCATACTTTCTGTTCTAACAGAACCATTCATTTCGAATCGGGATAATACCTACAGAGATGATGTAAGATAACTTGCTAAAGCATTTTAAGAACAGGAGCAGTCAAGTACAAATTATATATATTTTTTAAAATTAGGACACCCTCTGCAAAATTCTGGTATCAGCTTATCTCTACTCGTGCATGGCTTTAGTGATGTGGATGCTCATTCAAGGGATTTATCTCAACCGCAAACTGACGACAAATGTTCTGGGAGACGAATCCAAAATTAGAATAAGGTTTTATTACTTCCTAGGCTGGTGTAAGTTATTTTTATAGAGAAAGAGTTTATGGAGAATGCAGATAAGGTTAATAGTCGCCGACTTTTCAAAACCTTCTTTTGTTTCATTTTGTAGTTTTCCCTGCGGGGATTCTGGTTGCGTATCTTGTGGAAATGACGGGAAACCAAGAGCAAGAAATGTGCTGGAATGAATATCTTGACATGAAAGAAATTCAGATAATTCTGGTTCCAATACTTGTAGCATTGTCGGTAATTACCATCGAATTATAGCACTAATTTCCATAAACAGATCACTCCAGTTTGACGTTTAGGGCACCAAGACTGCAAAGTTCCGATAATTTTCTTTCCTTCACATTTTGTCTACAGCTCAATGCAATATTCCTCCTGAACATTTTACGTGTGGTGATCTTTAAAAGCCGGAACTTCAACAATGCCACAGAAAGTGCAAAGTTAATGTAAGGAAATACTAATGAATAAAATGTTTTTTTTCACGAAATGACGAAATGAATTGACAGTATTAAAACCAAAACTCTAGAAGCCAATTTCTAAATGTTTTTTAAACTCCAAAAATTGCTACGAATAATTTGAAAGTTGCGTAGTAATGGTTTTAACTTTTTGACTTATTTAGATCTATTGCCAAGGCTACAGGTATTCTCTTCCCAGTTCTCGGTATCAATAACATGCTACTAGTGTACAACCCCGGAGGAGAGTATGAAAAATATTTCATTTTGCTAAACGCATTTTTTGGATCCACACAAGTAAGCTAACAGACAAAACTGATGCTTTTTTCAAATGAAAGATTATTTCCAAATATTAATTTTGGTCAAGTTGACATTTTGATTAATTATCTGTTCATAGGGAGTTTTTGTTGCAGTTGTTTACTGTGGGCTAAACAAAGATGTACAGCGAAACTTACGACTTTCTTATAACCGGTTTCTTGTGCGAAAAGGATTTCAAGTTGTACCGAGAATTCCCCAGTCAGAGGTTATTTGGTTAAGGAGATTACGGAGGCCCAGTCGTGACTATTCTGATAGAAGTTGCAGTAGTTTAGATGCTCATCAAGTATAAACCCTGAAGTAAGTATTTGTAGAGGAAAGAGAATCATGAAAACATTAATTATTTATTATAAATATATATTATATTGGCTTTAGTGTCGGTTGGTTGATTTTGCCATAGAGTCATTAATGATTTGACGTACTGCTTTGTAACAGCTTTTATACGTACAAAAAATGAAAAAAAAGTTATGTGCTGGGCTTTTGCCAAAACTTTAGCATGATCAATGTAAAAGTATATAAATAAATTATAATGATGTGACAGTTTTATGAAATGCTGTAAAATAATAATGTTCCTTCGAGTCAATTTTTAGCAAAACAATAACAAATCCAGTTAAGTTTGAAATGCTCAAGAGAATCTACAAGGACGACTAGATCGATTGTTTCAGGCTTCAAAGTTCAAGAAAATTCGTTCCCATTAGCTTCGTTTGTCAAAAATTATTTCTTTTAGTAGTTATTTCGTTAAAAATATTCGCTTACTAAATACATGTATATTCTAGTCGAAATCATTTATAACCAAGGTTTTCCTGTAGCATGGAAATAAAAATTCTAGTTTTACGGGAAACTTGTAAAATGATAAAACGGTGAATGGACCATACAGTTCAAGGTTAGTGGGAAATCGTTTCGAATTGAGCAAGATTTAAGCTTTATGCACGAGTGTTTTTTATAAATTACAACGAAATAGTGCCCTGAAAGGTGACATATGCTGTTAATAGTACTTGTAAAATGCTGATATCGGAATCACTTTCAAAATAGTATTTTATGAGATCAAATTTTGTCTATTATATTTTCATCATTATTTGCATTGTTGCCCTTCTTCACCAGTTTTTTACTGCTACGGGAATGCTTTGCAGTGGTAAAAAATTCAAGGAAATGAAAAATATGACCGAAAGCACTTAAATGACAGAAAATATATCTGTATCTACGTTTTTGCGGTTTTTGGCAATTCGCGAGATTTAATTCTTTTCACTTCATAAATCATTTTCAGTGGCAGTTCAAATAATTGAATATGGCATTAAGTATACTGTAGTGAATAATCGAAAATAAACATGCTGTTCAAGAAGGAAATGAACCTACAAACGATACTCTAAGAGGTTTTGTATCATACGATTTGCATAAAAAGACGGGAAACCTGATAATATGCAGATCAAAATTCTTTGAAGTTTATAAGATGCTGAAAAGTGGCTAACGTAAAGGAGCTCACCAGTCACCTTACGTGCTTGCTGATTTCTTACGTGTACTGTCTAAATGCGCTTCTTAAGACTTTAGAAAACGTTAAAAACCATAAATTATAATCACCAATTGCTGTGAAGATCATGTCTCGACACCATTGAATAGAAACGAATTGAATGTGATTTATACAGTCATTATACCGTTTTATACCAAAACTTTTTTAAACTTTGTCATGTGGCGAATTATCTAGAAAAAATGCATTTCTATGAAACCATACATAGTATGTATTACATACTCTATGTTGATTGTACAAAAAATTACCGTTGTAACGATTTTTAACGTTGCAGTTGAAAGTTTGGTTTGAAATTCCATTCTGGCCTTAAGTTTAACTTCAATAATATGCGTACCAAATTTGGTGTTAATCGATCAAGCAGTTTGGGAAAAATCGTGTATACAGACACACAGACAGACAGGATATCCAAGCCAGAAATCACTTCATAGTTTCATTCAGTGGTTAATGAAATGTTTGGTACATATATCCTTTAGTGCATACCAAAATCTTAACGTGTTACATTGCCCCATATTGGAGTCACGGCCTTGAGACTGCATCACTAACATCCCGACCAGCCATCACAAATAACATGCATTTTAAAGCTGCACGTTTTTGGATACCTAGTACTTCATCGCACAAATATTACTTGTATATTTTCAGCGTGTTCTACCAAGAAGTCATTTCCTTCTTATCTAATTGATTACATTAACCTTGAAGCCTTATGAAGACGATACAAAAGAAAAACGTCACTCTATATGGCTGACAAAAAATATAACAAACTTTTCTCTTTCCACGATTCATTCACAAATCAATAATTAAGCAGGTTACAGATTGTAACATTGTCTCAGTAATAATTCCATATATTGAAGGATGCCTTACTAAAAGTACTGAGAACTTCTTGGAATTTTTATAAAGTAGCAAAATTCTGCGGAAGGTGAGTTACAAATAGAGCTTCAGGCTTCCTTTTTTATATTATTGACGGAAGTACAGGAAATATTTTTAACGCGTGGGTTTATCATATATTGATTCGTTCCGAAACCGTAGCAGTTAAAGCGATTTATCTCTTGACAAAATAAAAGAATCAACTTTTGACCGCATCAAATTTGTAAGGCCTAACCAACGGCAGTCCCAGAGGACTTAAATTCAATACTTTTGTAAACTACTTTTTAAACTTAAGCTGAAGTTGCTTATCATAACCGTACACATAGTGAAAAATACGAGTGCACAATGCCATTCACAAGAATACCAATACTGAATACTAACAAGATTAAATTGTTTTCTCTAATGTAGAAATGTCAAGCATTACTCGCCGTGTGTTGTCACTATTGCTCCAAGCCTAATAATTAATCATATAAAAGATGGGGAAACAAGTCATCGCTGTAACAAAATTATACTACGCACAAACTGCAACAATTAGTGCTCGGAGCGTTTTCAACCTTTTACATACCGTATTTTCTGTATTCATAGCCTGTCTAAATTTATAGTCCCTATATTTATAGCCTTAGAAAACCGAGGTGAATTTCAATTTTCAGCTCACCTATTTTGATAGCCGGGGTTTTTACATTCTTGTAATAATACTTTCAATAACACATACATAATGTACAAAACCATGCATATAAATCTCTCCATAACTATTTATACTATCAAAATATGCTAGTTTATATAAATTTATGTGCCTATCTATGTAATTTTTGCTACACAGATGCTAAAATATTTATGCAATGTTGTTCATTTGAGGTAAAATATATAGGTAGCCGTCTTTGATATGGTTTTTTGTCTGCTTAAAATTATAGCCTGCCTATTATTATAGCCTCCTTTCAGCCCACCAAAATTTAGCCGGGCTATAAATTCAGGAAATACGGTACCTGTGGGCTTTGGAAATACTTAGCTTCCAGATTTTCAATTAAAGTTTCAGTGCCATTAACAGAAATGGCCACTTCCTCTCCATAATAGTAGTGGGGGAATGATTGAAGATTTTACTTACCGAGCGATTGTCATGATGATAAGAATTATTGTTTGTATATAAAATTGACGCCTTGATGAAATTTTGATAGTTGCTTATAAGCAAAAAATTAACAAGATTGAGTATAATAAATCGGTAGTAAATATGTGACCAGCTTCCAAAATATATATTGATGATTTGTTTAGTATTAAGTATACTTGGAACCGTGGAGGTGGATATCATGAACATTTGCATGAAAATGAGGCGATTTAGTAGAGATAATCAAAATGTTTTGTAGAATTTGTGACAGGAAATCAAGTCTTAAAAACGGAAGGAGATTATGGACTCCGTTCAAAATTATTCAATATTAACACAGGTACACCCTCACTACCTCATCCCTGTCTTTAACATTGTCATTTTAACTCAACCTTGAGACTGTATTTTCGGCTCTTTTGGACCACTTTAATTATCGTCTATGAAAACGAAACCAAAATTGGTTGGAAACAAGTTATTTAACAGCCTGAAGGTTGCGTGTGGGTATAAATATGTTTTTATTATATAGCATACTGCTATATAGAGCAAGAATACCATTTATAAAATTTACCTAGAGATTGTAAGTGATATTTGATATCTGAAGGAAAGGTGTACAGGATATGCAAACCGCGTAGAAAAAAATGCACAACCTATTTTTCATGTAGATTAATTCAGTTTGAACCTAGCTGCTAATAGTAAGTAATTTGCACGGTTAATAAGCATCCAAGTATGCATAATAGGCACCTCATTGTAACTCCATAAGCTACAAGCTTCAAATAAAACTGCAAACTGGTTGTTTGCTAGAATCTTTTGAGGAAAGTATTCATGACACATGTATAAGGTGGTTACGTTTCCTGTTAACGGATGATACACACGGTAAAATTACATGCATATCAAATAACCTGAAATCATAATACCTTTATCCAAGTGCAAAACGGGAACAGCTTTTTTAAATTATTTTCTTAGAGTGAGAGAGGATAAAAGAGAGATCTTATTAGGAATCGGTGCATGTTGCTAGCATGCGTACATTTTAATTTGTTTCGTAAAACCAAGCATGCTCTAGGCATCTACAAATTCTGACGAACACAGGTTGTCTCATATTCTGAGCACTTCATAAAATGGATATGGATCCACTTACCAAACATAGGAATATCACTAATGGAAATTTGTAATTTTCACAGTGCAAAACACTGGTAGCGCTTTTGGCATATAAAAAGTATCATATTTTGTCCTGTTTTTTCCTACAGGTCCAACGACACAATGGTTGCAATGGTTAACATTTTTTTAAATTAAAAATAAGAGCTTCCATTCTTCCAAGAAATTGTTTTTGGGCAAAGCACATGACATTCAAATCTATATTGTACGTATGCACATTTTTATGCATTATTTTGCAAACTGACAGTGTCGCGGAACTTAAAAGCTACTCCATCAACGAACAATTTTATTAAAGTCAGATCTCACGCTTATTACGTACTATACAATTCCCGTCTTGCTATGAAGTCAAAGGGTTTTAATTGTTTGCTATGTAAACAGTGGAACAATCTCCTGCTGCTATAATATTCCCAT
>JAQIXX010006594.1:0-11981 GCA_034700605.1 Willowsia nigromaculata | reverse complement strand
CTCCCATTAAAACCTAATATGGTCCTTTGTATTACATACAGAGACACGTAAAGGTTCTTTGAGAAGTCCAGTGTCAAGATGTTTTGCATGCATTTGAATTGATAAAGAAAGTTTTTATTGAATTCGTTACGACAACCTAAAGTTAGGTATGTATTTTTTGTCAAAGGGGCCTTATTGTTTAGTTTCATAATAAGTTCAACGTGTGTAATGTAGTCTAAAAAGCAATTTACAAGATTAGCTGTTCGGAAGGACCCCAAAGTTTACACTAATCGCATTATAAAAAGGAATACCGTTGGATTGGTTTCTTTGTTGAGTAACAAAACATGTTTTTTACTCGGGGACTGCTGATCTTTCTATAAAAAAAACTACATTACTACTAATGAAGAGTTTGTTCCAAGGTTTAAGCGTTTCTTGTTAACAAGTATGCTTACAAATTACCCACTGACTTTCTAGTTGATATTATGTCCTCTTTAGGAAGGCTGAATTAAACCTTGTGCTTTCGCTAGTACCCAGTACTAATCTTTTGCTTCATCACGCCTATACATGTGCTTGAATATTCCATGCAAATTAATTTTTAGTGACTAGTCTCCCTTGTCTTTGAGTTTTGAGCTTACTAGTAAATTTTGATACTCCCAGCATAAGCTTCTTTATTATCCACAAAATCGGGTGCTTATTAGATGGAAACTGAGCAACTGAACCCGTAATTGAAAACCCAGAGACAAATACTTGTGAAATTTTTGCAGACATGTTTAGTCGGTATGAAAACCTTAATTTGATAAAATGCATTAAAAATACAATTCCTTCAGTGATTTCTGTACAAAACTAAATTCAAAATTATAAAAATCTACAAACGAGGGAACATCTTTATTGTTACTTCCATATTGAAACAAGAAGATCTACACCGCTGTACCTGAAATAGTTTACGGAGTCCATTTTTGACAGGGTCTCTACTTGGGAGGGGCCTAGTAGTTGGAATGGGCGTTAAATTGAAAATGTACTGTAATTGCTCTATGCTTACTTCACTACACTAATTAATGGTATGAATGACATCTAATCACTCACTCACTCAGAGACTGTCACACCTTGTTAGATTTATTGGTGACGAGGCAATTTATCTCAATATTACAATATTACAGAACAATTTATTAAACAAATTATGCCAGTGTCCACCATTCGCGAATCTGTTTTAGTACTAATAGATATACATAGTTTATCGTTTCAAATATCTGAAGCATGTATGCATGAATACGTAATACGCTCATCACTCTCGGGAATCACAACTGTACACTTTTCAACGTTATGTAACATTTCAGGCATTATTAACATCTTACATGAAAAGTTTCACGTATATTGAATGATTTTTGTTCAAGGTTCTTCACGAAACCTAATGTACCACAGAAGTTTTGTTTACTTGAAGTTTTATTATGTAAATGCATGAATTTTTTAACCCACCTACATAAGTATAAAATTACCATAATTCGTCGCCTGTCGCATGTACTGTATTCATTTATTGATTATGATAATAAAAATATTTTGTCGGACTTCTATTTTCTTATAGAGACGGAAAACTTAAATGCTTAGTTTCGCTTAAAAGGTTTCTATGAGCATAACATAGCCCACCAATGAAATGCGTGAAAATACCAACGCTTTTCATACAGCGCTCTCAAATGCCAAATATCCCGGACCAGACTACAGATGCACAAAATATGTAAATGGATGCATTTTACAGAGTTAGAATGTCAGTTGTTATATTTTGGTTTTATGAATCATCTTGGAATCCTCCGTGCACAATATATTAGTCATAGCCGTATAATACATTACCGGCAGTAAGTAACACAAAAATTAACTAACTTTACCAGCATAGGAGATCACTCACGGCGTTTTAAACCATAGAGTATTTGTTCTCCAGCAATGCTTCAGCTACTATTGCGATGATATCATCGGGGAAGTAAAATTGTACCCAAAATTAAGTTTTGGTGAAAGCTATTCTTAATTTTGATATTGGTTCGGGACAGAGTTATGACAGGGCAGAGCTATTGTGTAGGATAACAGCTGTATTATTTAAATTAAAAATCGTTTCCCTGTAGTAATATTAGAATTGTGGTTAGTATATTCAAAACCAATGTCGTCGCATAATTAGTTGTGTAAATACTATAACTGCGTAAGATGCAATGTTTTTTGTTATGATTACCTTCCTTGATTAAACGGTTACTACTGTATTTCCTGTATTTATTGCCTCCCTAAACTTATAGCCCCCTATATTTATAGCCTTAGAAAATCCAGGCAAATTTCAATTTTTAGCCTCCCTATTTTTATAGCCGGGTTTTTTGCATTCATTTATATATACTTTCATTTACACGTACATAAGTATGTACATAAATCTCTCCATAACTATTAATGCAATCAAAATATGGTACTATTCATTAAATTAGGTGAATATGTGTCTATCCATCTAATTTAGGCTTCATGGATATTAAAATATTCTTGTAATGTAGTTCATTTGATTTCCTAAAAAATAATTTGGGGTAAAATATGCAGTTAGTCGTCCTTGATTTGGATTTTTAGCCTCCCTAAAATTATAGCCTGCCTATTATTATAGCCTCCTTTCAGCCCACCAAATTTAAAAATTTAGCCGGGCTATAAATACAGAAAATACGGTATTATAGTATACAGCTTTTTATTCGGAGAGACGAGACGGTCGAGACGGTTTCGAGCGCCACAAGAAAGAGTGAAGAGCAGATTCAGACATCTAGGAAGAACCGACTGCATTTAACTAGCGGTAGGTCAGAGGAGGTATGCATTTTGAAGCAAAGCAGAGACAAGTGGAATCACATTCAGCTGTTTTGTGCTCTCTTCTGTTTGAGCTTCGAGTGAATCATAACAACATCCGTTTGTGCTGTTTGTAGTTTCACTTGCACGTCCGTCTCGCTCAACTCGAAAGCGTATTCCATATTATTGATATCACAACATTCACAACGTACTGTACAGGTGCATATTTTTTGGAGGAGACTCAATCTCGGTAATTTTGTGCTAACTGCTGTCCATTGCAACTTTACAACTTCCAACAAGAACAACGCTATTGTTCGTGAAAAGTGTGAATACCTTAAGAAGGCAAGTTCCGCAACTACTTGTTATCTAAGCGAAAGAAAGAAGATTCCAACACTTGGCTGTCATTATAAAACTTACCTTTACCTTTTTTTTTGGCTGTCATTATAATTCATACTAATAATTGAGTTGTTGAATTACTTGTGAACTACTTTTACTGGAGTTGGCAATTTTTAGTTACAATTAGCTTATTAAAGCGCTAGAGTGCTTAGAGTTGGCAGGCATTGATTGTAGAAGTAATAACGCATTTTATCGAGAGGACATGTTTATTCGCTCAGTCTTCTGTTGAGCGAGACGTATATAGATTTATTATCAATTACCACCTTCACACACTAAAATCACACAAAGCAGATTTCAAGTTTTTATACTTTTAATGGTCAGTTCAGTCAATTGGGTGCAAATGTCAAACCAAAGAAGACTTCTACTTTGACATTTAATGTCATGATGCTTTAAATTTGAAAGTTCCAACATTCAATCAGTCTCTTGATATTGATGTTTTATTGATAAATGTATTGGAGCGCACAATGAAGGAACTGATGCAGACTGAAAGTGTGTGAAACAGTCATTACGTATAGTCAATATAGTTTTGAATATATGCCATACATGTATTAAGTTTCGCTTCGTGAAATAATTTTCGCAGAAAAGTCAATAGTGCAAGGAAACAAAAGTGCATTTGCATTACTTAAAGCTGGTCTGTCTGATGTCTCACAAAACCTATGATTTAGTTTTTTGTATGCAAATCTAGTTTTTCAAAGTTGTTAGGTGCCTGTCGAATGTCTATCAAGAAACAGTTGTAACAGAGAACATATCAATCCGGCGACAAGAAATTTACGCTGATTTGTCGTTAGCACGAACTTTAACTATCTTCGAGAAATACTTGGTGTTTTGTGTTTTCGACCGTATTGCTCCTCTTGTCCTTGTCAAGAAATCTCTGTTAGTTTATCGTCGTGAATCCAAACGAATCAAAATGGCTACGCATGCCACAAGCAGATCTGTAATATGCGCAGAAACAGAAGTTCAAATGCATAGAATCATATACCACTGGGATATCAAGAATTTTGATAGGATATGTACGCCAGAAAATGAGGAATTCGAACCAATCTCTTCCAATCCATTCAAAGCAGGTGCTGAAATTGGTCGCGAATCGGAGTGGGAATTGATTTTAAGTGCGGAGTCAGGTAAATAAGAATTCATCAAAGAAAAATTACTACATTTATTATTTGTGAAATTATGATTGTGTATTGTGATTGTCTTGTAAATCAATTTGTTTGGATTTAATCAATTAAGGTTACCTGCAGATTTGGCTATACCTGAAAAAGATTTTCGCAGAACTGATCAAAGAAATTTCTGTCCACTTAACCGTGATGATTATGAAAGCTGATGGAACAACACTCCTCCGTCGACGTAAGAATAAATCTGAAATTTTATTGTAACTTCCGTTTGATGTGTTTATTGTTTTTAACTGTAAAGGTTTTAAAGCTTGTGGTTTATTCTGTCATTAATTAAACAGGTTGTGATAAAAATCAGATATTTACGCCTGAAGACAATGGATGGGGGATGGGATACATCATAACTATCGAAACTTTGTGGGACGAGCGCGAAGTCTACTTAGCAGATAATACATTAAGATTGCGGATTCAACTCGATATCTTGGGCGATTTAGTGAGCCGATATAAACGCCCCAGTGTTGCAAGCAAATCTTGTGCTGGGAACAAGCGAAGGCGGACTGATCTCGATGTTGTTGACAGTGAGGAGGATCCTAGTACTGCTTTACTGAAAAAAGACTTAAGACGACTCCTCAAGAGCCACAATGGAGCTGATTTTACCATTGAATGCGAGGGGAAGAATTTCCCTGTCCACAAAGCCATCTTAACAGGTACGTAATTAGATTATTGTCAATTATTAGATTCAGTTAATTAACCATTAACCGCGTAACGTTTCTTGGAATCATGTTGAAAAGTACTTCAAAATTCGTTTTTTTTAAATCACAGCTCGCAGCAAAGTTTTTGATGCAATGCTGAAGCATGATACAATAGAAAACCGTTCTAAAATAGTCAAGATCAAAGAAATGACAGCTGCTGCGGTCTCTGGAATGTTGGATTACATTTACACAGGCGATATCCGGCATGCCTCCGATATGGATTACTTAATAAATTTGGTGGAAGCCAGCGATAAATACGAACTAAATGATCTTAAGAACCAATGTTTCAGGCGACTGTGTGAAAAAATCAATAACGAAACTATTGGGCGCATTGCGATCGCTGCTTATATGCACAATGCGGAAATAGAAGTGATGCAAGAAATCCGGACGTATTGTCAGAGGTCAGTGAAAGTTATTTTGTGAAACATTTATTTACAAAAAATGTGTTTTTAAGGTTCTAAACATTTTACTACAATCTCTTTTTAATGTTGCAGCAATTGGGATACCCTCATGAAAATCCAAAGCTTTAAAGAATGTGTAATAGCCTCGCCACGTGCATTCTTCGAAGACATCAAAGTGGAGGGGAACAATAACTCATCTTCCGACGAAGCCAAGTAAACTATTTTTCATAGGATTTCCGCAGAATTTTATTTCCAAATACAAATATACTGTTTATTTTCCACTCAATACAATCGTCATATAGCTTCCGAACGTATGTCTATACGTATCTGAGGTAGTCACTTATTCGGTAACATTATTTAAGTACTTGATTTCTGTAAAATGTATTTCTTTAGTCCTCGTTGCACTCATCTGACTATGTACAATAATAAACCGCAAGCGATCATAGTAAGTAGAGTGCAGCTATAGATTCATGTTCTTTTTACGTAAATGCTACATAATTTTTAATAGGTAGGTATTTTAAGAAATAGGTAGATATTACCAAACACAAATTTTGTTTCAAAGTTAACAATGATCGATCAGTTGAGAAACTATGATTGTGGATTGGGAATGAGTTCTATTACATTGCATGGGAGAATGTTGTTTATAATGCAACGAAATATTTAAACATGTAATGACATTCTTCCATGGGTTCTTAGGAAAATCATGTGGAACTGGGGAATGGGCTTACGAAGACTCTTGGTGTGAGTGACCAACTACATAATTATGAAATAAGCAAGTTAAAACACATTCCTTATGGCTCACCCAAACTAGTTTCATATTTTTTCGACTGTTTTTTGCAGGAATTTAAAGACTTTGATTAGACAGATGGTATGAAGAATCTCGTAGTACCTAATTCTTAAAGAGATCCTTATTTATAGAAGTAATGTTTGTAAGATATTTCTTTGTTAACACGTAATAATGTACAATTTATTATCTGCTGTATTTAGAGAACTATGAAAGTGTTCCCGGTATGTAGGTAATAATAGATTTTTCGAATCGAATGCGTTTCACTCTGTTTAATTCTCGTGTCAAGTCCTTTTCAGTATGTAATATCAAAGTTGAGCAGTTGTGAAAGTAAGAATAAGAAAAAATTGACTGTACTTGTACTACCCATGTACTTTGTCGCATACCTACTCAATTTAATGTCTTGAGCTTAAAATAAAGGCAAAATAAGATCAAAAGTTTTAATCAACTTATTTTACTCGTGTTTGACATTTTAAAACAATTGTACGAGAATCATAAATCACGCAACAAGAAATTTGTATGATCAGAGTTTACAATCGCTGTTGGAAAACCGATTTAAAGTTAGTTTTGAAGCATTGTTCATAGTTTTACTTTAGCATGCTGAGATGGGTATGGGTACTTAAGATCAACAACGCCAGAGAACATGAAGTAAATCAGATACATTTGCATACATGAACTTGATCTCAGTATCTCAGACTCAAGTGTGCCGCTTGATTATCGAGATGAATCAGCATGATGATGGAAATGATTGAAAATATTTGCACTTGAAATGAACAGCCTAATCAAGGTAAGTTTACATTGCATTACATAATGTAGTTATACTGCATCCAGCAGTTTCTTTCAACTATGATAATCAAGAAGTTATGAATTTTTCGGGAAACCATTTTGTTTAATACCTTTTCCAGTTTAAATCTACACAATTCATGTAGGATCTCACGACTGAAAATTATTATCTCTATTGAAAATCAGATATTGATTTTTTATTCATGAAGGTGGACACGAATTTCAAAATTGTCAAACTCAATCATTAATTCATCAATCAATTGGTGTTGATTATTGTCTTAGCACACCATTTCAAGTTTTATAATCATAACTAATGCTGCTCAATGCATGTGAATTTAATTATTTGATTTTCTGGACAAAAAGCTTTAGTTACGCTTCCAAAACGCAGTTTCTAGTGTTTTGTTAGAAAATATTTTATCATAGGCATAGATAACCATAATTTTTCGTGTGTAGAAGTCATAACGTAGCATTATAGTATTGCATGGAATGGAGTTTTTCCTGGTTTGAGCTGTGATTTTAAGAAAATCTGAAAAGACAGAAGAGCCCATACCAAATTGTATTCTGCTGATTTGATTTTGTTTGGCCGGCTTACTTGACAAGGGGTATATAATATAGAACTACCAAACTATATTGGGCATATCTATGTGCATAACATTATACATTATGTTACTTCTTCTTACTAGTGTCGAACACTATTCCGCGTAGTAGGCAACGGGCGATGGCTACAAGACTGGTTGAGCTAGACATTCACATCGACAGAAAAGAAGCTAAACTCTACACTCTACAATACCTATTACTACTTGGTACAATAGGTATTAAAATAGTACGTACAAATTAGATTACATTTGTACTCGTGCATATTCCAGCAAAACACGATTTTGCGTTTCCACTTCCACACAGAATACAGCCTGCACGGCACGACTTGTATGCATAATGTTGTGGAAAGTAAACTGCAATTTCACGTCACTTCCTTTTACTCGTGTTGTGTTGTGACAGCAATAACAGACGCTTGCTAACTATTTGCTCTATCGCTGATCATAACTGTGTGTCGCTGTGACGGACGACACTGGTCCCTATTAAATCACAATCGACTTGTGTGCCCGATTTGCTAATGACACAAGCACGTCATATATGTGGAACTCGCATGCACTTGCTCACACGATTCGTCATCAGTTCACTTCCAAGTACCACATTGAAATGACCGAAAGAGAAAGGTTGTCCATGCCTGCTACATACATTTGTGCTCGTGATCTTTTCTCAAATCTTCTATAATTAAAAGATATACATATTAACCTCGAGCAACAGCGTGAACTACGGCTTGAATGAATCACGACTACCTGGTAAGGGAAAAAGTAAACCTTCAGGGCCCTGAGGAAACGATTTGATGCCCGTTCTCTGGAGTGATTGCTGAAAAGGCAACAGCAGTACACAAAGTGAGTAAAGTGAAGTTTTATTGTTTGAAAGTCATTAGTACGATAATATTCTAAGGCAATCTTGACAGCAGTAATAAATTGCTTGATTAAGCTTGTCTTACGATTGAAGCACATTTGTCTCACATAGCATTGTTAAGAACAGAGAGTTGATACATGTATTTGTCATCATACATCATAAGTTTTAGCATTGGGGAATGAATAAAAGTGTATTTAGTTAACGTAATTTGTGAGTGCACCACATACAGCACAACTTTGTGACGATTGGAAGTCAATTGAGTGAGGGATAACCTGAAGTGTTACTAGGTCTATTCTTGAAGCTTGAAGTTTCCAAGAATTTAACAACTGATTTAACTACTGGTAAATTTTTAAAAAAAACGGGATATTTCGTAGGGACTTTTATTTTTGCTTGTGCGTGTACTTTAATTATCGCGTAACTCTCGAGAGAGAGCAAATTGGAATATTTTGTCAAGTCAGTAATCTTTTAAAATTTCAATGTATGGCATTATCAAATAACTTTATGTAGTGTGTGGTGTATTGTATGTATGTATAAACGCCCTATTAATTAACTCTTCGTTCATATAATATAGATCAATCCTTCAAAGCATCAAACGAATCCGACCGATGAATACAACAGAACGGTCTAGTCTAATAATAAGTGTAATGTAATGTGCAATTGAGATGGCACATAAATAATGACTCATGGCATGGCTATGAAATGAAATTATTACTCATACAATGTACTGATGAATGGGAAAGAAGAAGAAAGAAGTAAGTATCTATTCGCATTATTAATTTCCGACATTCACTATGTCAGTATTTTGTCCATGACATATCAGCGTACCCGGTTCTTTTACTTTATCTCATGTTTTCATTTGACAGCATATTTAATTAACTTTGTTTCTCATGCCGATATGTACGTCCACCGTATATAACAAGTGTGGAAGCACAATATTACCATGCATTGGAGTTTGGAGTCACGCTCTATATGATGTGGGCAAAAACAAGTTACATACATGAAAAAGCTACTTTCCATTTCAAGTCGTATTACTGCACGATGATGGACAGAAAAAATCTTTAATCCCTTGAGTGCCTGCCTTCCATGAGTTTCGACATAACTTAATGACCAGTGAAATACAAACGTCTTATCTAATTGATGAGCACACACTGACTGAAGTGATACCGACTCATTGACCAATAATCCTTATGCATTATATTACTCATGTAATAGACTGTCACTGTGTATCTAATTTTGTGAATTTTATCTGCTTGTTTTGTTGTACGTACGCTGTACGCTGTTAAAAGTTGCTGTTTAGTTTCCCCCCACATGCAATATATGGAGATCTCATTTATTGCACTCACACAATTGAACAATCATAAGCGATAATTGGCATAAGATGTAAAAGAAATGTGATGTATTTGATGTACATGTTACGCGATTGGTTTGATTACATTATTGGGCCCATGTTATTTAGCATGATCTATGAAATTGAATGGGGCTTTAATTTTACCGTGTGTACATAGTATGGAACGTGATTGATATGGTGAAAGTTAGTGGAATTATCTGGATTATTTTTAAGATTCTATCAGAATCACTTAAACTGTACTTACTGTAACTTTTTATAAACCCGAAATAGAATTTTTCGATAATAAAATTTTGTTGTGTTTCAGACCTAGATTCAAAGAAAAATATGGCGTATAATCCATCGTATCCACCAACGGCTCCCCCAACGGGCGCACCACCAGGTAAGCGTTGTTATGATTTGTTTCATTGCTTTATGTATAAGCTCTTGTATCTTCTCACGCAGAGCAGATGTTGCCAATTATTAATAAATGAATTCATGTTCGTGAATGTGGTCAAAATTAATATTATGCAGCATTTTTTGTTGTCATCTCCGTTTATACTTAATGTGCTAGGAATGAATAATTCCTCCTTATGCGTTTCCTCGTCCACTGACCACGCTAAGATCTTTGCACCAAAGCTACGTTGCCATTTGCCATTCGAGTCAATTACAATCACGCTAATAATGTTTTTGAATGTTGATGCTGTATAGCGAAACAGTTTACATGTCACACTTAATAAGTAAAATGGTTTCACCGATCAAGTTCTGTACATTTAGTGAAACACCATGTGGTACTGCACTTTTGTATTTTGCTTTCTGGAACTTCCACTTTCCTCCAAGAGTAAAAGACTCGGAATTTTGTTTGTAAGTTTGAAAGAATGCTGGTACTGATATAAGAATAGTAAATTCACACTACGATCAAATGTCCATTCAAAAGATTTTAAGATAATGAACTTGAACTTGTATCATCCACAGACTAACTTAAATTACACTAGTTTTGAGTTTGAGTGTTTTTCATTTCAGTAAAGAAAGAATAATGTATCTAATCTAAAGCGTGCTCCAAAATATTGATGTTTTTGATGACGCCAATCATTTGTCGTTTACTTTAATCCTTTCCTCACATGTTTCGCTTTTCTACACACGAAATCGCATTCACAAATGCCTATTGTATCTAAATCGATACCTACGCCAATTGCTTTCTCTTGCCCACACCACACCTATGAAAATCCATGAAAACTAAATACTAAAGATTGGCACATGGCAAAGATAATAATTTGAAAATGGTTTGAATGGAATTTTATTATATATTATCGTATCGCGTTGCAATAATTGGTTCATGTAAAATATTATGTCATGGATGTGTGTGCATGGGCGTACCATCTAGATTTTAGTAGAGTTGTAGAGTATAGGGAAAAGGAATAGTATCTACTTCAAAAACAACGGTTATTTTATTTGAGAAATGCTGACAATTCACTAAATATGATTTAATGTTGAATTTCTTTTGTCAAAATCATATTTAAATCTGTACCACGAATACCACGATCAATAACAAATAACTCGACATGAATACGCTTTCCAGCATATTATTGTGTTAAAATATGTTCATACATAGAAGCATATATGTATCACAATATGTACGATAATTGTTTGTCCGTTGTCTGCTTATGGCTTATGAAAATACTGATTAGCAAGACTTTACTAGGAAATAGTTTCATTTCATGTCATTTTAAAATTCAAAAATCTTCTAACCTGGCAGATCATGAAACTATGGATCGCGATTATATAAATCTACCTCCTGGAAAAAAAGGTTAGTCTATATCTTAACCTCTAGCTACAACATGTTTCCGGTGAAAACTGGGTTACTGCCAGTTTAATTAACAAACTTCTGCCTCTCAAAAAGATTCCATGTTTTGTTGAGGTAATATGCAATAGCGAGTGAGTGCATCTTAGTGTGGGTACTGTGAGACGAGAACATGAAGCACTTGGAAGAATAAATTCTGGTCGTGAATATTATTTCCATTAATCCCATTTAATTTTGACCCGTTCCCATCCATAAAGCTCCCGTTCATAGGGGTGGGAATGCAAAACAATCTTACGTACAATTGGTAGAAAATGGAATGAGCGAATGAAATCGTAATTCATAGCATCATGAATGAATCCTCTATTTGAAATTTTTCAGGGTATCCACCGTATCCCCCTAACTCTGGTGACATG
>JAQIXX010006593.1:0-11982 GCA_034700605.1 Willowsia nigromaculata | reverse complement strand
CACGAATTAAAACAAAGTTTGCCAAATCCATCAAAAATATTTTCCTATTGGATACCTAATGCTTCGTCGCCAATAATTCCTTTTGCATGAGTACTATCCAAGTCTCCATTTCTGACAGAATCAGCAAGTTTTGAGTCATTAATTTTTTCAAATCGCAATAACCTCATACAACTTTTTATCATAAAAGTTTTATGAATATTATACCAGAAATAAGTACCACATGCTGCAATGTAACGTTTATGACAAGTACTCATCAAATTCCAAAGAAAAAGTCTAAAACATTCTGCTACATTTCATATTTCCACTGTGAGCTCTCTCTCGAATTATATTTTGCTTTGAAGTTTAGTTTTTTCTTAAAATAACTACGTAAGATCCGAAGTTTTGTCAATTTTAAAATCTCTTTTTTTTGAATAAATGATAATAATAATAATAATAAGAATGAAAAGATTCATACAAAATGAATGAGATCTCGCAAAGTTACGAGATTCTAGAAACGTAGTTCTAGAAAAAGTGAAAAGAGACTACTGAATGATTTGACGCAATCAAACACAAAAAAGAAAATTGACTGTATGCTTGCAAGAAAATTGACTGTATGCTTGCAAGAAAATTGACTGTATGCTTGCAAGAAAAGATGCTTGTGACTGTATGTCCCCATTAATCGGGTCACACTGATATTTGATACGAAGATTTTATTGGTATAAGGTAGTATGTGTAAATTTTGTACCAATCTCCAAATTGGTTCTTGAAAAACCGTGTACACGGTTGCACAAACAGGTTACAAAAAGAAATGATTAACTACTTTTGGGTAAAATATATGCAGGAATCAATAAGAATGCATGCTAATTTTACATGAGTTTTTATTTCTTATGCATTTTTATGCATGACTATTTCATTCCCTGAGAAGGCATGCGCCGAAAATGACATGCGCCAAAAATTACCTGCGTCAAAAAATTTTGCGTCGAAAGTGTCCTGCGCCCAAAATGTGCTGCGTCAAAAATGCTTGCGCCGAAAGTGTCATGCGCCCAAAATGTACAGTGCGCCGAAAATGTCTGCGTCGAAAGGGCCGGCTTCGAATTTTTGTTCCCCACTTAAAAAAATACGTTGTTACGGGCCTGCAATGTTTATATATAATAAAGATAACACTAAATTAGAGATGTTTTGTTTCTTGCTTAAAAACCGCGCCAGTGACTTCAAATATTTGAATTTCTTTATATTTTTTGACAAAACTGGCTGTAGCGTAAAAATTTGAATGCAAATTTGATTTAAAATGTGGGTTCTACAGCCTAGAATACGATATGTAGCAAGTTTAGAATTGAAAAATGCTAATGTTTTCTAAATTGTTTTTATAATTATAAAGGCAAAAACCTAATAATTCATAAATAACAAGTGTCATGCAAATCCGTGCCTTAAAATCGTCTTTGTGAGAACGAGCGAACTTACCCTACGATGATCAAAACTTTTCTCACAAAAATGGCAGGTGAACCAGCACGAGAGAACTGGCTTGACTTCCTTCTTGAGATGACAGTCAAGTACTTTCCTGTGTCTTTTGAGACACCGTTCACTGGAAAATTTTTTCCGCATCTCTTGCATGACGGTAAGTTTTCAGGGGCTGACACTTCTAATTTCGTAATTTTTGGGGGTGGAGAAGCAGTTACTTGGGACGACGATGAAAAAGAAGCTTTGTTGGAAGCAATAGAAGATTCGGTTGGAATTATCGTCTGAGGAGGATGTGAATGACATAATTGTGTGTGTCTTCTCAACGAGTAACTATTTTTCCCACCCACTCCCTTCCTACAAATTTCACAATACCATCGTTTTTACTTTGCAGGGTGTCTTTTTTGTGGTCTTTTGGGTCCAACTCAGATAGGGTACGATCCCTTTTCCGTTTCTTTACCGGCATTTGCAAATTATTTTGCAGCATTTCCAATTTTAAAGCAGCTTGAAGAGTCAGTGATAACTGCCACAACTCCTCTGCAGAAGAAGCGTCCAAATTCGCTGGTCTTCCTAACAATTCCCTGTGCGCACTATTAATATGACGGGAGATTTCGTCCAATATTGGGGTTTTCTGTCCACAAAGCATGCACAAATATTGTCTTCGTATCTTTTTTGACTGCATAGTATGCTTTTCAGGGACAGCGTGACATCCCTCAATGTGTTTTGAAACATGACACCTTGTGTCAAATTTCTTGCTGCAAAATACACAGTACAACATCAATGAATCATTCTTCCCATTCTCCATGACGTCACTTACAGGAAAACACTTGTTGCCAAAGATTATTTGATGCATGGCGTAATGCCACTTGTTGTTCATGGTTTTGCCGCATTTGGAGCAGTCATATGGATTGGACCTTAAGGCTTCATTAGGGGAGACCAACAAGTCGCTTAGGGAAGGACTTTGTATTATTGATGAATGAGACGTGGAGGCAACTTTGTTTCCACTGGTACCCTCGTCCGGGTTAAGAATTACGACTGAACATTGTGATAAAGCCGTTGCATTTTCTTGGAAAGGTGGTTGCTCGGATTCCTCCTCAGACTCTTGTGAAGGGGGTGAGGAAGGTGATTCAGCCGTGACATTTTGTACAGCGCAAACATCATTCATATCAATGGACCCCACTGATGGTATCGGTGCACCTACGCTGCTGGGAATGGCTTCAGTTTCCTCCAATTTTTGGATGACATCGAGTTTCTCTCCTTTTTCGGGGGATTCTGGTTTTATAATTTGTGGCTCGTTAAGGTCCTCTGAAATTTGAAGTTCGTCAGCATCAGTTGTTTGTGATACTTCGCTTGATGGACTGGAAGGAGCAATAGGAAGTGCAGAAATTGGATCCGGGTTAGGAATTACTGTTGGACATTGTGATAAAGCCATTGCATTTTTTGGTGGACCGGACTCTTGTGCAGGGGGCGAGGGAGGTGATTCAGTGGTGGTATTTGGTAGACCGCAAATCTTACTCGTATCAAATGACCCCTCTTTAGATTCAAAATGCACATCTAATTTCTGACTCGACGACATCGCTCACTTCTGAGTCATTAAGTCCTTCCTCAGACTCCAAAATATCAACCACGTCCCCAGGCTTGGCAGACTCAACATCACATTGCTCCTCCATTTCAGTGTCCAAGCTAATCTTCTCCTCCTCTCGCAATGGACGCTCTTCATCTGTTGAGGATGCCGCTGTAGGTAGAAATTTAACGCATTCGCCCACCTGTGACTCCACAGTTTTCTCGTTTTTTGATTCAGCAATTTCTTCCCTTTTGGATTCCAAATGTTCCTCCGCATCAGACTTGACCGACTCATCCTCTTCCAAGATAACAGATCCAGCCTCTTCCTCTTCTTTGTCACTTCCAGAGTCCATAGAATTATACGTAACAGAATATAAACTATTCTCTGCTTTTTAAACTCCTCCTCCTTCTCTATTTCAGGCTTATCTATAGAAGTTATCAGTACTAGCGATTGAGCAGTACCGGACACCGATGAGCTTCTTTGATGCTCTGGTGATTCAAATTGTTGGGGTGACATAGCACCTAGCTCAAAATCTTTATTGGAAGGTCTGGTATTCTCTGGCAATTGATAAGTGGATGTGTAAGACGCAACAGGGAAGAAAATTGAAGTGGGACCAGAATCAGCATTTGATACAGGTTGTGAATCTTTTTCATCTGGAAGTTTTGAGCCAAATTAAGAATTGCACTTGGTTCATCAGTATTTTCATAGGCGACCACCGGAAGTGATGAAAGCACATGCTGACCCGCTGTGAAGCCTCTGTGACCCAAGAAGGTTTCATCAAAAGAAGGTAAGCGCAAATATTGTGACTGTGACTCCTTCTGGGACTCTCCATTAGGCGGAAGGGCTGAAGTGCAATTTTTTTCTTGAGGCGGTTGACAGGACTCCTCGTCTGACTCTTGTGAAGGGCGCGACGGGGATATTGGAATACAAACCTCATTCATATTATTTGACTCCTCTGATGGTTTTGGTGTCGAAGCTCCGGTCAGAGTGACTTCTGATTCAAGAGTGGGCGGTTAAGATGGAGATTCGTGTGCAATTTCTACCTCTGATGATGACTGCAGGGAGGAGTTCCAATGCTTCAGAACTGCTTTTTTCGAGAGATGCTGGTTCTATTATTTGTGGCTCGTTAAGGTCCTTGGAAGTTCGGAATTCTTTAGCACAGTTTTTTCTGACACTTCATTTGATGAACTAGTTGGAGTACTGGGAAGCACATTTGATGGAGCTGGCGAGTCTGCCGATAAAGTCGAACTTTATGGTTCTTGAAAAAAATGCACTCCTCCGCCGGTTTTCAGACAGGCAGAAAGACATTGGGAAGTTTGGGGATTCTGGTTCTGGTGGAGCATTTTGAATTGAAGTCGGTGGGATTGATGATGATGGTTTTGGAGTATCAATACTCTCATCTTTGATGGGAAGGTTGGGATCCAAACCTTCACGCTTCTTCTCTGGAAAGTTACCCAGGTGACACTTCATTATGTGCTCTTGGATAACTTCCCGGTGTTCTGACTTCATCTCACAAAATGCACAAGAGAAGTCTGAAAACACATCGGCCGTATTTTCAGTGACATCCATGGGGTTTGGGTCATGATTCTCTTGATATCGACGTGCCGTTGAAATATGTCGCACCAATTGATACTGCAATCAAGAGAAGAAAGTTCGAAAACTATAAGGCAATCTTTCATCGTAATTAGTACTTACAGAGGTAAGTTTTAAAACAAATCGTTGAAGTCGAATTTTCAACATTAATTTGATTGGCTTCTAAGAGCCAAAATCAAGTTGGAGCTGAGAATTTTGTTGGCGGGAAATTAAAAAACTTGACTTCAACGAATTTACAAAACGAGCTAGGGTTTTTATTGACCTACTTTTTTACTACCAAAGTTGTATTCACAAATTGGGCAGATGTACGCTTGACAAATGTCTTAAGGTTTTACTTTTTTTGCTCCTTCGCCTTCTTCAGAGGTAACTTTTGTTGAGATGACACGGTGATTGGGGTACGTCATCAGTTTGGGGCTGACACCTGTCCATGTGTAGAAAGTACCGCGGGTCCCATTCCCCATTTGGCAATCGGTTGGTGGCTGAAAGCTGCCTGCTACTTGAGGCTTCCGGTTCTGGAATCTCCCTTTCCCTCTTTTTCCGTTTTGACATTGTACAACACAACCACAAAAATATTTATCTAATGAATTGGGCTGTATATTTAAATTTGATGACTTGTATTGTAGGTCCAGGCTACATAGAAATTATGTTTTAATTTCTTAAAAAGTTCTAATACCCAGCTTCCGGCTCAGCTTTTTACTCACCACCGATCACCCTGAATTATCATATTTTTTAATTAATATTTTTAAACGAAGAATGGTTGGGATTTAATCTCAAATATATTAATGAAAATGAGATAAATGTTTGAAATATATTGGTCCGCCAATTTCATGGAAGGAACTGAACAACAGATGGGTATAGGTTGTTTATATTTTATACTGGAAATCTGTTTGACAGTTAACTCACAGTTTTGTACACACTGATTGACTCAAAACAAAATCCTTAACAGCTTTTTGCGCATGTCATTTGTTCAAATTCATAGTTTTTGAAATATGATCAACAGAAGTTGTCGTCGGATTTTTTAAAAAAATTCTGGTTTAATTAAATACATGCCAAACATAATTTAAAACAATCTAGCCTTACATAGCATTTGTAACCCTATTGTGAATCGAAACCACAAAACCATTTTTTGCCCGGTCAAGTACACCCAAACCAGATCTACAGCTAATTATTTATGAAAACAATTAAAACTAATCGTTTCGCTTGAAAATCCCTTGACTGCAACACAAGTAGAATGGAAGATGACCAAAATTTTTTTTGAAACTGGTAATTATATTGCTAACTTTTGCTTAGTTTTAAAATCACTTTTAAAGTTAGAACTGTTCTTGCTTGACAGAATACTATTAACATTGGTTTTGGGAAGGCCTATCTTTTCTGTGTTCTGGTTCAATGGTAATACAATATCTCTACTCCCTCTATCTGGAAAAAAACTTGGATATTTCCAAGCCAGAAGCATAGAGGTTGTGTTGAGAGCTCGCACAACAAACCATTTTTTAACCATTTTTATGTGCACATAGAATTAATATTCAATGCTAACCTATTATATTTTCATTCAATTAACGCATCGGTAATGTTTACCCATTTCAAAAAACACAGTAGAATCTCATTATAACAGCACCTGGATATAACTGATTTACCTCCTTACCGGCAAAGTGTCTTATTCTCATTCATGTATCAAAGATTTTGCTTTGTTCATGTTATAAAGACCTCTTTATGACGATTTTTAAAAGAAAAATATTTTGAAACCTTTTGGTGTGCCGGTATAGAGTAATTTCACTATATTTTGTTTTTTATATGCTTTCTTGCTTTGTTGTTCATCCATTTCTCACTCATTTTAAATATGTAGCATGAACCCAAGCACTGGTTTGTCTTCAGGGCGGTTGGCATCATTGTAGCTTAAATTTTCCACATAAGTACTGTAGAATCCCTGATACAGGTAGGTAAACCCAGAGGAAGCAAAATTTGTCTGTAATCGGGGTAATGCCGTTATAAAAAGATCTTTAGAACGTTCTGTAAAATACGTAGGACAAATAGATCCCCTGCCGGCAAAGGTGACTATCCCTTAAATCCATGTGCCTTTATAACGAGATTCTACTGTTAATGTGCTGTAGGAAAGTTTCCTTCCGCTTAATATTGTATAAAGACTTACAAAAGTTTAATTGTCGCGTTCGAACGTTTCATAGTAAAAGCTTTATACTATCACTTACTCTGAATCACTTACATGTGTGCTCAAAATGTTGCTTCTAAAGAGGCGTGGAAAGCTACGGAATAACGCGTAAATCGGAAGATCTTAAGCAACCACAAGGTAGAGGAAATTATGAGGAATATTATAATTGGGTTTGTTGATCTAGAAAAAATCTGCATATTTCCGTAATTGAGATTTTGAGCTGATAAAATTGGGTCTTAAAGTTTAAGTAATTACGAGATAGTGTAAATTATGAGGAATATCAAAATCGGGTTAGCTGATTTGGGAAAAATCTACATATCAGTCAGATTTGTTTCAAATTGTAGCATTTTTTTCCTTGACTTAGATTATGTTTAAATAGATAGATAAAGTTAGAATGAAACCAACACAATTTTTTACAGATGCCTACAGGTTGTTGAATCTCCATGAGGCATTAATGTTAGCAAGAATTTCATGTGAAAAAAACAATAAAGTAGAATTCGTCTGTACCGGCACACCAAGAGGAAGCAAAATTTGTTTCTTATAGTGGTTGTGGTGTTATAAAGAGGTCTTTAATACATGGAGTAAATTCGGAAGGAGAATATAACACGTAAAGAGGTAAATCCGTTATATCCAGGTGCTGTTAGAGGTAACGAGAATCTACTGTAGTAAGAACAACCACCCTTGAAAATATGTTCAAAATTTTTTGAACTTTCGTGTTACATATACATCTTAGATCACACAATATTCCTCAAATTGTAGCAGTTTTGTCTTCCGTAAAACAGCATGGCAAGGGAAAAAAACTTACACTAAAATGCAATTTAAGGATTTTGTAAATTGTTTCAAAGCTAAAACCACTTTTCTGAAAAATAATACTCGATATGAGATCTTCTACTAAAAAATTTTCATTTATAAATTAGGAGTTCAATTCTACAAAACAAGTTCTGATTTTTTGCATAATTATTTTTAACTCTGGCATAAAACGCTTATAGTATTAAGGAAACGTATATTTTGGCAATTCATTGTGGAAAAAAATTGATCAATACAAGCTACAAAACTCATGGGGAAAGTTGCGATACATGCGTTATCATTGTATTCCACAGCATTTTCCTAATCGCAATCCTTCCGAATGCTAAATAAAATTATCATTTGCATTCAATGGGCTTATTAACGTTTTGGTGGATAGTTCCATTGTTAAGTGCCATTTTTTATGGTTTTTAATTTATGAAGTGAACAGTGAGCTATTAAACTGTGTTTTTTATAGAGTAGGTTACGCGGCTGTCAAACGTTTTTGGGGTTTTTAGTGGCCACAGCTATTGTAATTGGGCGCACTATGTGTTTATGTGTCGGATTTTTAAGGAATTTGATTCCCACGCATTTCCCCAAACACTGTAGTGTGGAGTAAATTCGCGTTTATGCCTTAAACTTGCCTATTCCAGTGGAGTCTGATCACAATCACAATTAATAATTTAAGTAGAATGTATTGTATAATTGTTTTTTTGTGACAAAAATGAGTGTTTCCAAGCAATTCTTTGCTACGAATAAATTAGTTTAAGTTTGCTAATAAAGCTTTTTGTATTCAAAGTATCATCAATTGTACATTTACTCAACATTTTAAACAGTATTTGCTGCCTTGAAAAACAGCTTTAAGTCGACAGGAATATATAATAATATTAAGACAGGCTGGGCCAAAAGCCTGAAAGCGTAGTCCGAAAAAAATTCTAAATGCCCACTTCGTGCAGTCAGTTTAGAATTCTATCTAAAGGTTGCTACATGCGAAAAACCTCTGTTTTTAAATTTAAAACTAGATGGAACTAAAATAAATCAAAATCCATCAACAAACTGTCTTAAGCAAATAAACCATGATATATTACCATTAGCATGTAATATTTACAATGCATTTCCTTTATAAAGCTAAGCACTTTGCTTTACGAGTTCTGAAACAACAACGTGCAATATTCAAATCCAAGTCATTGTTGCAAAAATCTTCAAATTCAAGTTGTAATTGTAATCGCACTAAAAAAGTGGCAAAAGCTCCAAGCTAAACGCCACTAGAAAAATTGTCAAAAAAAGGCAATTAATCCGCAAATTGTGACTGCGTTTCAAATAGTTTCAAAAAATTCCCTTTTTGAAGCGATTAAGAAACAATGAAGGCTTAATGAGGAAAAGTCACCATTCGCTTGCTAGTATGATATTTACATATATTTTTATGAATAATTTGCGATGAAACTTGTGTTATCACGGCATAACCGACCATTACAAAATGTATGCAGCTTGATAATCTTTTTTTTAAACCTTAAAGGATAATATGTCTATTCTATGCATACCGCAAGTAAGTAAATAAGCAATTCCTTCAGAAATCATTGTAGTGTGCAGTCATAAAAATATATTATCTGAGCATCCGGGTGCACATTACATCGGTTACGAGCCTTTTATCTTGGATCGTCCCCGACTTTTTAAAATGTGGTGAGACCGAGTTTCAGCGAAAAACAAAAAGCTCCCAGAATGATCCTCAAACAAGTAAAATTGAAATTGTGTTGGTTTAGTATGAGAGAAAATATCAAAAACCTGGCTGCTAAGTGGGGTTTAAGAATTTGGGAGAATACCAGCGCGCATATTTTATAACGTTCTGTGCAAGCCAAAATGAAGGGTGGTTTTGAAAACCTCATTGTATTGTCATGCTATGTATTGTCATGTATTGAGTTCTTGCGTCTGTTAGATTATCAGCTTACCGTAAAATCTAAATAAACTCCCTCCTCCTCATACACGCCCCCTCATATGTTTCTTTTTATTAAATTACTGTATGTACAACAGTGCATATCTGTGCATGTTACTAAACCAACAACACGATGTTTGGTCTCTTTTGCCTTGAATATGTTTTTAACGCAGGAAATGTATATTTATGCCTGATAGCCTTGAATTTGATATATAAATATGTATGCATTACGATGGAGATATCCTTTAAAAGCTTGGAAAAAAATAGTCGGTAGAGTCATTTAGTCGCCTCGTTCTATTACGCACAACCCCCTAATAAACACCCCGGTTTCTGCGGACTAAAAAATCTTCAATGTAAATAGACGCCCGACGTTTATGAGATTTTAGGGTATACAGGTTTTGTTGCTCTTTCAAATAATGTATAAATCCCCTGAATTGATTTATGTTTTTTTAAGTTACACGAGTTTTGAAAATGTGTCTTTACTTTTGGTGAGGATAGTAGTAACTATAATTATACTCAACATATAAGAATCTAGTAAAATCGTGCAGGAAAAGAGCGAGATGATGTTTGAAAGTTGCATGTTAATATGTCAGCGTGAAACGCGCAAAAAATTCATATCAAATATTTATGAATACGATAATTGGTATAAATTTTGAATTGCATCATTACATGTGAACGTTTTCACTTCATCTTCGGTTTCTATAGGGATCCCGGTAAGATCTTGTTGGGACTGCAGGATACGTAAGTGACGGAGAATAAAACGCGTTTAATGTCAGTTAAAAGAGCAAGCAGGCTGGGAAAGTGGAAGTTAGTCATGGTGGTGGCAGTACTAGCAGCTCAAGCTTTACGTCACCTGCTGTGCTTTCCAAAATAATTGGGAACCTGATGATCCGACCTAGTTTTACTCATGTCAGGAGGTAAATATTTGTTTAATGTAATTAGTTTGGGTTACTACTAGTAAATCAACATTAAATCATAATAAAATTGCAGAGAGGATGTAGGAACTATTTTCTGATCAGAAATTCATGTTACATTTTACGCAGATGAAAAATTGATACCTGCTCTGGCTTTTATTTCATTTTAATATTTAAGAATAAATTTCAATATTTCTTTCATTTCCAATTTTTATTTTGTTTAAATTAACAAAATATTTTAATTTATCCTACTGCACTAATTTATTTTAAATTGTACCAAACCAGTTATTGCTCTTTGATATACCTTCCTTTTGCTCTTCACTCTCACTTCAACCACTTTCCCTTAATATAACTGATTTTTGCGGGGATATTTATATAAGTATACATTTTAGAAGTAATACTTTAATTTTTTGCTTATGATCGTACATACTAAATACACCAAACCTTAACTGATAAAAGATGATTAAGAGGCAAAGACATGAATTGGTCTAATTGGAGGCAGCACCCCGAGCTCCGTGTTCCTTTCGTGGATCACCTTAAAATTCAAATTGCAAACAGAACGGTTCAAACTATTAGATAATTTTTTATGTATTTGACAGAATTTGAAGACTTTGTCATGCTTAGCTTTACATTTAGCTTTATTATATTATATATAAGTTTGACTTACGCTTTTAGTTTTTGCGAACAAACGGTGCATTTGCAGCCTTCCTTGCCATTTCTTTTTGCTCTTGATTTTTCCGAATACGTATTGACTGTACAAACATAAAATAAATATATCGAATGATCATTTGTAAAAACAATTTTTCATCTCCAAGTGACGGCGTAGACGTAGATGTCATAACAATCACATCAAACATCTGCATAAATTGCAAGTAAAGCCTATGCAAAAAATATTACGATAAATGCGATCAAATGTTATTGAGAAAGATAACAAGATGTCCCAAACTATGTTTCTATTAAATATCATGAAGATTTGGTTTGCTTTGAGGTCATGAATTTGTCAATAACTTTCAACTCGTAATAAGTTCAAATGACTTAGATTAAGACAATAGACAGCTTTTGAAATACATGATGCTTCAACAGTCATCACACTCATACTTTGGGCTTATTACTTCTAAAGGTGTATAAGACAGTTGTACACAAAATTCAATATTTTCATTATTTTGAGATGCTTGCAGATTTGATATAAAATATTCCCTGATTTTGCATTTAACGTAACTTAATTCTAGTATTTTATAAATTCTTACTTTTTGTTTAAATTTGTGTCAATTTACCCTATCAATTTGGTTAATATAGTGCCCATTTTCTCGACTTTTAAGTGGAAACGGCTTTGATTGTTACAGAGCTTAAAGTCCACCTAGATGTGTTGGTGGAAGGATGAATACCGAACATTAAAAATTGACTAGTTTTGAAAAAATGTACATAGGTAACTCTGTTACACATGAGTGGATCCTTGCTAAAATGGCATGCACTTTACTAGTAAGTATATCCATAATATGGTAAAACATCAACACATTGTCTTTCTCTCATGAGTCAAGATTAAATATCATAGTGGGGGAAATGAATCAAGAAAGAAGGAAATAAGAGATATACTTACACG
>JAQIXX010006592.1:0-11985 GCA_034700605.1 Willowsia nigromaculata | reverse complement strand
TGAGCATCTTACCGAGCCTCAAGATCGTCGTGTTCGAGAGGACCAAGGAGACTCAAGGGACTTCCGAGAAGTGGAAGCAGAGTTGGGGGCGTCGTGAGAAACGAAGACAAGCCAAGTGTTAATTTCCTATCATATTCATTGGTAAATCGTAATTTTGTATTGCTTTTATTCTTTGAATAAAACACATAATGTAACATTACTAATCATTTTTCATTTCATTATTCTAGTTTTGACGAAGAACACTCCTACTCCGGATGGAGTGATGCTGACCGCAGACCATCATTTGTGAGTAGTTTGTATACATTACCTAAAAAAATTTAGGATACGATATTTTTTGCTTATAACTTCCTTTCTTTTCAAATAATTCGTAAATCATATAATTAATTAGCCAAAATATGTTCAAACTATAAATTTTGTTAGAAAATGTAAAATCATTGTAAAAAAATTGTGCTCATGAATATTCTGAGACAAATGTTAGAGTTTATTTGCAAACTTGCAAATTGTTTACTTGTCATCTACTCGCGTTACTAAATCAATAAAACCAATTTAATAGTCTGTGAATTACAGAATTTAAAAGATTGAAAACTGATCTCATCTCAAAAAAATTAATAGAACCAATATAAATCCGGCAAGCTCTAAATCCTCGTATCATGAATTGAATTTCTTTTACTTCAGATGGTTCCGCTCGGATGGGAAATAATTGTCTTACTAATTGCAATCAGATTTCCAGGAAAATAAAATGCCACTATCATGAATAACTATGTGTTAATTTAAAGACAAGTTGTTGTGCTTTGATGGATTGAAACTGTAGGCGGTTACGTGTCTATTCAGAATTTAAACATATTTTCCCAGGATATCTGGCTGCAAGCTAAAACGCAAGTTAGATATTTGGTAGAGAAAACAAAAATATGCATAACAACAGTTTATGCATGAAAAATAATGACTAACAATCAAAAGTCAAAGATCATTGCATGATTCATATAAAATATGCGTACATTTATACAAATATTTCACCAGTTTAAAAATTTTGTTTATTTTTGAATATTGTGAAACTGTTTTTGGCATTTTCTATGAAATGACAGTGTTAGATTACACAACTCGTTTCAGTTAATCGCAAGCTTCAATGTCACACATTAATTAATTGTTTGTGTGAGTTTAAAATAATTCAATCAAACCTCATATCATTAGCTCGCATATGTATGCACAAAATATAACCAATTAATTAGAATATTTTTTCTATTTTACCTTTATTATGACTTCATAGCTAAAGAGAATTTCGACACAAAGCTAAATACTTGGAAGCAAACAAAACATTTTCTGTTTGTGATATCAACATAATAAAAATATAAATTACATAAATAATACAATAAATAAATATTAACTCTGTTTCAAGAAAAAGTTATGCATGAAATTTTAATTCCATATTTACAATGGTCAGAAACCACTGGTTTTCATACAAAAAAATTTATCCTGCTACGACTTAGTAAAATAGTATAAAAATATTCTGCATAAAGAAGAGCAGGAAAACTTTTTAAGAAACTTATTAGAAAGTCGGGATAATACGGAATATTATACCATTTATTTCTTACCAGAATCTGAGGAAAGTAGCAAATCAATATATTACAACAAGGAAATGCGGCGAGTATCATGGGATCCTTCCTCCATAAATTAATAGTTAATTTTCTGCTAACTGCTGAGTATATTATGATGTTTGTTATACTGAAAATTTTGATATGATATGGAATTTCTGGATATTTTCATGTAAATAACTAAAATAAAAAATATAGTGTATGACCGTTTTTATAATTTTATTCCAAGAGAAGTAATGAATCTATAATTCGGTCTACGCAAAATGCCTGAAACATTAGTGGAGTCCGTTTCTCGATAAAATTAGACATCCCAAAGTGAACTTTAAGAGCTGGACAGGACTCGAAAAATCTTTGCAAATAAGGAAGTTCCATTTTACCAATATTACGTTTTCTGCTATTCAAAACTCTTCTAGTTTTTAGCGAATCTTTGTGCAAGTCTCCGGCAAACCCATAGATCAACAGAACAATTGCCACAGCTTCAAATAACGATAAAACCATAAAAGATTTAAGAACTATGGGAACGTGTACACAAGCAGAAAATATTTCTATTGAGTTCACAGCTGTTGCGACTTGAACGAATCCCACATTTACGAGACACATTAAAAGAATATTTCGGAGGTTGTAGGTATAAAGTTCAGCTAGAATTTGTAAACTCCGATATTTTATAACTTCGTTTCTTATCTTTGCTTCTACATTCTTGTTCACTGACAGTAAGATAAGAGCTTCCATCTTTCTAAAACACAAATGATTTGGAATAAGCTTTATACGAATACAAATGACTCTGAATTTTATGCTGTTTCGTTTGAGGACTTACAATTGTAGCAGCTCATTGCAAAACTGAAGTGAAAGTACGCAAATCAACATTTCCGTTAGAGTAGTAAGTCCATGAATGCATACAATAGCCCAAAATATGTAGTTTACTGCAAAAATTATAACCCAAAATGCGAATTTCGATAAAGACAAATTTGTGAGAGCTCCTATCTCAGAATTTTGAAAGTCGAGAAATAAATAAGCTATATTTATAGGTTGTGTGGGTAAAAGTATGGCTGCTGTGGAAGCCAAAATCGGAACAGCAATTAACACATAATACGACAAGGACAAATACACTCTTGCAATTTTGACTTTCAAAGATGGCCTTGGTATTGGGACGCCTATAAATTACAATACAAAAATTAAAAGATATTTGGTTATTCTTATCAATTAAAAAATATATATATTTACAAGTTTACCTATTGCACAGCGTTTCTCAAGGTCAGTAAGTTCATTCAGAAAATTCACAAATTCTTTTGGGTTGTTCCCTCGCACACGCATTCTTTTCCCGTCAACCATGCACATACATATCACCATAATGCAAAAGTTAATCTCAATGGATGTAGCTGTTTTTGCCGTGCTAAACCATTTTAATTTCAAAATATTCATGAGATATATGGCGCACATTATATGAAGCAAATTTGACCTTAATTTGAACGCCCATTGAGAGAACAAACTTTCACAAACTTGAACGCTTCTCTTATCTGAACTCCATATGAATAGTTTCCCGGAAACTCTGGATAGCAAAGTGTTTCCCCTAACAAAAATTGAAAGTAAGTTATGAAACACTAGCATGACGACAAATATGTTCTTTTGTTTTATAGTATCCAACGTAGTGAGGCTCCACAACAAAATTATATTTTATCTTACTTGTATTTTAAGTTTGGTAAAAACATTCAAACTGAGTTTCCACCAATCACTAGCATCAAACTTTTAATCTAGTAAATTTTCCATTTATATTTTTAGCGTCAAGGGCGAAAAAAAACAAACAAACGATTTTATTGTGCATTGTAATTATTTGTTTCAACTTACCATTTTGGAACCGGTATCGAACAAACCTACTTTAGATTCACTTTAGAAGCTAATTGTAGCTGATGAAGATTTCGCCTCTTGAAAAAGCAATTGTGAAAACATAAATAAAACTACAATGAAAAGCACAATGTAAAATTTAAGTCTTAGGGTTGTGTTCTCTTCCACACTAATTGAATTGTTTTCGTAATATTTATAGATATTAAATTTGTTTATTGGTTTCAAGCGAATAGTATGAAACGAGGGAAAGGACAATAAGATGGTGATAATTTAAACTTTTACATGACAGAAACTGTAAACACTTTAAATACTTCTACTAGATATGGTATGGCGTATATCAAGGTCAACTTTGAATTTGTTTATATTAACCGATACGCCTACGTTAATGAGTACAATACTTCAATTATTTCTGTGAAAATTCTGTTGAAATTATGCAAAGTATTTGCTTTATTTATTTGAAATATAGGTATAAGAAACTTTATACAAACTACTGACATACATACATAAGCAGAATGAGTGGACACTTAAACCAGGCTTTCATTTTTTAAATTGTAGTTTGCATACAAACTGTGGAGGTGTCCAAACTCATTTAACACAAACCTGATTTTGAGTGAGATAAGACTGAGCATGTATAATCAATTGTACCACCCTAAAAATTCGAATGTTTATAAAACACGTTTTAATGTGATATTTGGATGGTTTAGATTAACAAAATGCGGCTTGCAAAATCTCTGGTTCAAAGTAAGTAATGCAATGGTGGTATCAAATGAAAGGTAATAAAGTGTTCTAAAAGGTGTATGTTTATTTATTTTTATTAGAAGAAAGTAATTTTTTGAAGAATTTTGTAAACATGTACCATATTTAGAGGTTGAAACCACTTTTCTCCATTCTCTTGTTGCATAAAGCAGGTTGCACAATATGTGGTAATTATGAAATTATCTAGTACAGAATTGCACGGGCTTTATTGCATGACAACTAGGAACATTTCTCGTCCATCAAGTTTTCACAAATATTCGTTGTTTACAAAAACGTTGACAAAATCCAGATTTTGCTGGGTTTTTCTGACTGTATCTACTAAACTAATGAACTTCATAAAATACCTTATAGCACATCTTAACTACCGCAAAAATTACTACTTGGTTTGTGTACTGTAAGTTGTTTGGGGAATAAGCCAAAACAAACGGAAAATGGACAAAATGTCACTGCTTGAAGTTTCCATGCACTCAATTTCCATAAAATACAAGTTTTTGAACCAGAGATTTTGCATACCGCATTTTGTTAATCTAAACTATCCAAATATCACATTAAAACGTGTTTTTGAAACATTAGAATTTTTAGGGTGGTAAAATTGATTATACATGCTCACTATCTAAGCTTGATGCATTTATTTTACAAAACATTTTCACATTTACAAATGATCAAAAGAATCCCATTGATGGGAATTCTCATTAATGAGAATCCAGTTTGGGATAGTTCTGACGAAACCGTTTTCAGTAATATATCGTAAGTAATATAACCAGCATAAGAGAGCTTTATAATGAAATTGTCGATACCCGGATTCGCATTTTGGTCAGCATATATAACGGTTTGTTGATGAAAAGAGTCATTTTTGTGTTCCAAAATTCCACCAACATATTAAATATTATAATACATAAATAGACTTAATGTCCGGACTGCTCAAATAAGGAAGCTCAAGTGCAGGGTATTTTGATAAAATAGCTAGCATGCTTGATTTTCCTCAGTAAATTAAATATTTTAATACATAATGAGACTTAATCCTGATGAGGTTCAAGCACAATATTTTGGGAACGTAAACAGCATTATTACAGTAAAAACTTCTGTAAAACCGGTATTAATATTTTATTATTTCGTGACATCTTTTAAGAACCAAGTACTTACACAACAATTTAAATGTCTGGTTTTAATTGCACTAAATATAACCGTGATTATGACAGCACATAAGTAGTAAGGCATGTCTTCTTGATTGTATATTGGGATTTTTTGCTTTTATTGCTAAGTCTATGAATAAAAAATTCTATGTCATTATTTTATATACGTAACATCTTTAGGGAAAACCGATATACGGATGGATATCGGACACTCTTCATATTTCAAAAGGATAGAACTACGCTCTTTAGTTTAATTGGGTTGAACTGACTTATTATAATAATTACGTTGGTCATTTAACACACAGTGACCTTTGTAGCCAAATAGTGGTATGTACTATTTAAAAGACAGAATTTTAAGTATAATATCTGAAGTCATAATACAGAAACATTACGAAACGGAATTTTATTATTCTATAGCAGAAGTCTCTTATATTTACACAACAGAATATCACTTGTTGTTTACTGTCAAATAATTCAAATCCCTTTGAATCTTGTACCATTTAATTCAGACATAATGATTCAATATACCATTTGATTCAATATGCGTTTTGCCTCAATATGTCGTAAGATTCAATGATTTTTTAAATCAATGTAATTGGGTTTTTTACTTGGGTTTTACGCATGTGCTTGGTATTTGTATAATTTAACATTCCACGAATGCGAAAGATAATGAATTTATGTAGGAGACAGAAGAATTTACATTTTGTAGATTTTCGGTTTGGTATAATTCAAAAGCACATTGATTCAAAAAATCATTGAATTTTATGACCTATTGGTTCAAAAGGCATATTAAAATCAAATGGTACATACTTCAATTGGAATCAAATGACCGAACACGGTTTTGAAACCCTATTATGTATTTGGTATGCAAAGGAATGTAAGCTTTTCATTTTGGATAATTTTTAGATCGCCAGTGATTATATGAGCTTAACTTGTCGGGTAAATCATAGAGTACAAATAAACTGGTGGTATATATACTGACAATATACGAAGCTGTCCTGAGCAACCAAAAATTCGTATTTTTCAATAACCTGAGACTGTTCACAAACATATGTTGGTGTAAAATGGTGCGTTAATACTTAACGTACACGTTTCAAGTTTTTAATACAAACTAGATTAGTCAAGCATTAGTAACAAGCTCACGCTTTGGTCGGCCACAAAGCTTATAAATACGAGTGGAGTCAGTTCATCAAAAAGTTTGCTTATCCTCCAAAATTGATCTTCAAAGTTGGGCAGGACTTATGCCACCTGCCGAACCACTTGTTCCTCCTCAGTACAAGGTTTGAAATGATATTGTCATGCATTTGTTGTGACGCCTGGTACACTTCAGATAAAATCTCGAAGACCACAACAATTATAAATATGGCATTTGAACCGTTCCACAGAAATGAAAATAAATATCCCGATCTGGATGCTGATACTTATGATCGCAGTAAAAATGTTGAATATTATAATCGCTTTGAGCGTTCCTCCAGAATAGTTGTATCGATAAGTGTCCAACATTAGTTGAATTTGGCGAATGTATAAGCTTAGTTTCCTAGTTCCAGTATAAATTTTTCTCGTGTTCTTCAAATTTCTGCAAACCAACATATTTATTTTTATTTTTTATTATTATATATTAAGTGAGATTTTTTAAAGAGTGTTTATCGGCTCGATTTAGAATTACTCTCCGATGTTCCGAATCCACGTTCGGTCTGAAGCAATGTCCGTACACAATATTCACAGCTAAAATGCTGTAGCATAAAGAAGAAAAGATGAGTGCTGAATTAGATATCTTCCCAATATAAATCACAATCTGTCCGGGAAGGTTCATAAGATCTTTTTCGATTGCTCTGGGTCTACCGATTGGGGTATCTTGACATTGATCTAACATCCAATACCCAATATATACTGGAAAGCATGGGTTTTGAACATGTTAAAATTATACTTGACTGGCACGAGAATCCCAGTAGTTGCCTGCCAATACATCAAAACTTTGCAGAGTAACCGAGATTTCTCACTGCTCGTTTTATCTCCAATTCTCAAACTGGAATTTTCAAAGCCAGGAAATTAATTTTTGATTTTGAGTATCAATTTGTTGTCAAAACCAATCAAATTATTGCAGAGCCAAACAATTTTGCGTGTGGTAATAATGTTGAATATATAGCTGACTAGGGAACCTTCCCAGGTGCCAGAAGCTCCCAGATTCGAGACTATATACGTCCTGTCCAGTTTTTTACGCTGATTTCTACGCGCTATTTGTTTTGCTGCAGAAGTGAAATTTGCGGTTTTTACAGGGGTTTTTGTATGGTACGCTGTGGACGGTAACCCGAATTCGATTTCCCTAAAAGTGATTTCACTAAGGTAAAATTTTATTTGAAATACAGTTTTGGGTTTTATAAATTTCAGGGAAAATTTGGTGTGGATCTTCTTGCTTTCTTTCTGCAGTTGTGGTAAAACGCGACTAATGCCCAGATAGATATTGTGGTCAGCATATATGATGGATTTGTTGATGGGACAACCCATATTTGGATTCCATCAACACATAAAATATTACAAGTTATAATGGGACTTAAGATTGGCGCAGTTGAAATGAAATATTTTTGGGTTATGTGTCGTAAAAACCAAGTTAAAATTGTAAGGAACCATAAAGTTAAAGTATATTGATGCCTAGAGGCACAATCTGGTCAGCATATTATTATCTGGTTTTATTGATGAAGAAACCCATGATTGGGTTGTGTGAATCCACCAGCAGACTAAATATTACAACATATTATGACACTTATATCTAACCGGTTTCTAATGAATTTTTTCGATACTCTAAAACAACACGTAAAGGAACCAAAACCCCAGTATTTTGAGAAAATGAAAATATGGTCAACATATATTGCTGGCTTTATGTAAACAAACATGTGAAGAGGTACTTAATGCCTGATTAAAATTCTGAAGAACTCTACCTGTAGTTATTGTAAACTTTTAAGTCCTGTTTTACCTGAGTAAACCACTTTGATTTTTCTAAAGATGCGCTAAATCTTCTTCAAAATACTAAGCGCTAGGGAGGAATGAAATGAATATCTTGTATACTTTCCTTCTTCTTTGCTGCCTCATTTTATTGATGGCATAACACATGCTCGGATTCCATATACAAATTAATTGTTACTAGTTAGAATAGGATTGACGATGGTTAAAATGACTTTTTTCGTATATGTGCTGTAAACAACACGAAACAATAGAAAAAGAGTAGTAAAAAATTTACGCAGAGATGGATATTTTGGTGAGAATATGAAATGGATTTGTCAATTAGAAAATCCATGCCGGGATTCCACGATTCCATCAAGAAATTAAATATTTGAATATCTAATCAGATTTAATCTTGGTATGGGTATAACCCCATGTCATAAATACCCAAAGTAGTCTTTAGTGTCCTGGGTATAAATATTTAAAGATGAATATAAAGGGGTATGCATTTTTTGGACATTCTCAGACGCTTCAAGTACAAGATTTGTTGTTCCAGTGGCATACAAAATTATAGCATGTAAATATCGACAAAAAACAAATCCCTCTTTCTCAAGTAGCATGCGTGAGTTTCTCAAGTGTTTCTAATCAGAGGATACTTGAACACATTAGTATTCGTCATCATACTAATGAAAGAAAAACCAATGCGGATTATGTGGACTACATTTCTTTCAGCGAAATGCATTCACCCACCGATCCACCGCTTTACCACTTACTTTAGTTTCCTAAGTTTCTTGCGATTCTGGCGGAAGTCATACATTTTAGTTTTACGAGATGACATAAGAATGAGTAATAAATTGGTAAACAAACGAATACATATTATTCGAAGCTTGACAAACAAGATCGCACGCTAACGCCCAGGGATACTAATTGAAGCAAGATTGTTCTTACAAGTGTAATATTGTTACGAGTGGAGATGATTGTTGTTTATGTTGTGGGTTTCTTTTGCTGTATGAAAGAAAGAAATCTGATATCCAAAAAACGCGAGGTGATTGTGAAAACTAGTTTACAGGACGTTAATGAAAGTATTTGGTAGTCACTCATTTGAAACTGAAGAGACAACAAAATGTCGGGGAAAATATGGTTTAGTTGGAGAATCCATATGAGATAAAGGATAAACTGTTTGGTCCTGACAACTGCCAACAACATTCAGTACCTTGACGTTGACAAAAGATAGAGACAAATGGGCAAGATAATTTCGCCAAGGGGTTGTGAACACCACAATGCCAGGAAACCAAACGATAACTTTGTAATTTGAAATTTGAAGTACTAGTGTTCAAACAAGTGGGAAAGATTTTTCCTATTGTATTCGTCCCACCTAGGAGTGTGGCCTCAAAATCCGATTTGAGTTGTATTATGTATTCATTGATTTGGTTTCAATGAGCCTCGGATTTGCCCGAAATTTTACATGTACCTGATAAAACCCTATGCAAATTTTCAGGCATCAACGCTGAACCGTTTTAACTTGAAATAGTAACAATTAGGCTGCGAAATTATAGGATCCCCTTTTGGTATAATTATTTTAATTGGACATCTTTTTAATCTGGTATGCAAGAACAAAGATTTTACCTTTGAATGATTATCAACCCGTAACAATTGTTAGCAGTTTTTTGATTGATCATATACGATCGGTATAAACATTATTTATGTATAGGCTTAATTTCTTAGACGTTAATTGTGACGTTTTACTATTAACGTAAATATAGCTATCAAAAGCTGTATGGTTCTAAGTTGTACCAAAGTACTAAATTAATTTATTATATTCTATATTATTTTTAAACTATTGGTGCCATTTGGTTTATGCTTCCAGTCTTCAGACCTTATTGGAGAAGCAAGAAGTCCACAATTCTGTCGACGCAAAATGACTGAAACATTAGAGGTGTCTTCTTCTCTATAAAATTCGACATTCCAAAATGTACTTTGAGGGCTGGACATGACCTAAAATATCTTAGCAAATATGGTAACTCTTTCTTATTTATATCCCGTGTTCTGCCACTCAATACTCTCCTGGTTCCTAAAGATTCCATATGTAAGTCTCCAGCGAATCCATAAATTTCCAAAACAATTCCCACAGCCTCAAACATGAATAAAAGCATAAAGCATTTGAGTGCAATGGGGACGTGTAAACGTCCAGAGAATATTTCTACCAAGTTCACAGCATTTGTGATTTCCACTAATCCAACATTAACGAGACACATAAAAAGTATAGTCCGGAAATTATAGGTGTAAAGTTCTGTAAGGATTTGTAAACTTCGGTATTTGATCACCTCCGTTCTTATCTTTGATTCAATTTTCTTTCTAAAAGACTGTAAGATTAGAGCTTCCATTTTTCTGCACAAATTTTTATAATAAATTGATGAAGCCATAAATGGATTTTAAGGTAATGAAAAATATTAATCTTAAGAACTTACGTTTGCAGAAGCCCATTACAAAACTGCAGCGAAAGTACACAAATCAACATTTCCGTTATAGTACAAAGTCCTTGAATTGATACAATCACCCAAAACATGTAGTTAACAGAGAATATTATAATCCAGAATGCGCATTCTGAGAGAGTCAAACATGCAAATGAAGCTGCCTTGGAATTAGAAAAGTCAAAAAACAAATAAGCTAAATTTACTGGTTGTCCTGGTAAAAGTATGGCTGTAATTGCTCCGAAAATTGGAGTTAAATTCAAAAAATAGTAAGTTAATGTCAAATAAGCTCTTGCTATTTTAACTTTGGTAGATGGCTTTGGTATAGCAACTCCTACAAAACGATGTAAAAAGTAAGTTCAATTCGGTATTTAAAAAAAAATCATTGTTTATCCGCTTAAAAATCATGGTATTACCTGTTGCACAGCGTTTTTCAAGTTGAACAAGTTCATTCAAGAAATTTACAAATTCTTTTGGGTTGTTTCCTCGAACTCGCATTCTTTTCCCATCAACCATGCACATGCAGATGATCATAATACAGAAGTTGATTTCGATGGATGTGGCTGCTGTTTTCATTCCAAACAATTTTAGTTTCAAGATATTAATCAGGTAAATGATGCATACGAAATGAAGGAATTTTGATTTCATTTTGTAGACCCGTTGAGAGAACAGACTTTTACAAACTTGAACAGTTTGCTTATCTGAGCTCCTAGTGAACAACTTTCCAGAAACATTGGGAAGCAGAGTGTTCACTTTAACAAATACTGAAAGAAGGTTGTGAAACGCGAGCATGACTGCAGGAATGTACTGTTGTCCAGAAATGTATTCAAGGTAATGACCTTCCAAACTTAAATGACACATCAAGTCGAAGTTGACCTAAATCTTAAGTTTATTTTCGAGCATAATTAAATATGGGAAAAAGTTTTTCGTCACTATCTACAATACACACGTCACTATGTGCGGATTGATTGGCACTATTTTGACGATTTTTATAGTGCCGTTTAACTTGGAGCGTTTGCCACTATTTTTGGTGCGAAAAACACTAAAAAATTTTGAATTAATTTTTAAAGAAATGGTTTTCATGTATTTTGAGTCTTGTAGCTACTGTAGAAGTCGCATCCAGCCATGCTAGTTGTTCTATTAGGTTGAAAAAAGGTTTCATTCATTGGCAGCGTTCTGTATGCCAATGAATTTGAATAATCTAGGTTGTTGTTTCAAAACTTGTAAAGTGGAATGCCTGGTATTTTAAAGAACACACTT
>JAQIXX010006591.1:0-11986 GCA_034700605.1 Willowsia nigromaculata | reverse complement strand
ATTGGCTTGTCTGTTAGCCTTCCTAAAAACAAAGTTTTCCCTCTGCTGCCACGTGAATTAGAAATTTTGTATGCATCCAGCAAAAGTCTTGGGATTGCGATTACCGTCACTTCATCCCTGCATCATTTCATCACTGAATCATTTCATCCCAATCATTTACAGGGATGAGATTTCAATTTACCCACCTTTACATAGCTTCTATGGCTAAAGATTTAGACAAAATAATATTTCATGAGGACTATCATAATCCTGATACGATTTATATAAGTTTCCATATAAACATTTTAAATTTTGCACAAAATCTACACATTTTCTGAACCAAAGAAAATTGCTGTCCTAGAAATGCTTTTCCAAAAGCCATGCATTTTGAAAATGGAGCACATTTAAAATCTGCTTCTAAAATATTGTAGAAAGCATATATTCTCATTGTTTGGGCAGTAATGATGACTCAGTTTTTACAGAACTGTTTTTATCTATCCATTCAATAGGACTACACAGCCCATATTTTTCCGAAACACGAGCCTAAAATTTGAAGGTTAATTATTTTGTATTTCCAATTACTTACCGTCTCAATGAAAAGGACATGGTTATTTGTAATGATAAAAATCTTTATGTTGATTATCATTTTATTACCATCGTCATTAAATTTTGAGCGGCAGCAATTTATGAGAATTTCTCTCCGACCGCCTGCTGAAACTTCCTTGAAATGCAAATTAATTTACTGGATTCTAACAAATCGAAATAGTAATTTTATCTTGACAAAAACGAAATATGCTCAAGTGGACAGGCAAACTGGGAGTTCCATTTTCTAATCAGTATGCCTGTGCTGTTTATTTAAAACAATTATTGATTTCAAATCTACTAAAAAGCTTGGAAAAAATTTACACGTTTGAAAGGTGTCTCCTTTCGGAATCCTTCCATGCCGTTTAAGTTTCCGTTAATATGGAGGTAAAAATCGTTTCGTTGTTCCTATTCACCTTATCCCACATCTGTGTTTGCCACTGCTTGGAAGTCAGGAAACAAATTTGAATATACTTTTACGACGCGTTGGAATCCGACATGGCCAAGTATGCACGACTCCGTGACCTTTCCTTTCGTAAGCAGGATATAAATTCAATTCATACCACTGCTTTACCGTTTTTGATCCTAGTCAACATTATCACTGAAAAGTGGAACGCTTCTTTGAAAATTGTGGATTAGTTGAATCCAGCAATTCAAGTTCTCCTGAGGGATGGGAAGTTGCCACGTGGAAATAGCCATTTATTGATCCCAGTACTTACAGACTTTTATAACCTGAGAGTCTCATTGTGGCACCTATGGGCTTCTAGATTTCAATCAGGTTCAAGAGCTGACCAAACTCCGGTTTACACATACGTGGGGAAAAATGAGTGGAGTTTCTTCTACTGCGATTTCCCGCGATGGAAAAAAGAGCCGATTTACAAGCTGTCAATATTTCTCAGTGTGTATACCAATCATATTTGGTATTTACTTATTCTGTTGGGAATTCTGGTTTCCTGCTTTCGAACTAAGTTTCTAACATTAAATTTGCCAACTGTAGTTGTCTGTCTCTTATGTACAGGGTTATCAGGCATATCCAAAAATCGTATTCTCATCTTACTCTGGATATTTTGAACTAAACCGATCGTAGACATGTACTCGGGTGATTTGTCCAGTCTTCTAGTTCGGGCACCTGAAGACCAACCAATCGAATCTTTAGCCGACTTATTTGCCAATATCTACTCAACATTCTCGCCCGCACTTGAAAGCTTCGGGGATAAAAACGAGCTGCTGGAATACATGGCGGGTAATGAATTTGGGAGATATGTGCCTCCAGAATTTGTAGATTTAAAGAGGATGTACTCTAAAGTAAAATCAGTATCTGTTGTCGATGAAATTGGACAAAATCTGATTGAAATGCCGACTGTTTTGCCGATAATCTTTGATCAAAATAATTTTTCATTCACAGATATCATACTTCGATGGCAACCTATTTATGATTCATCCTCTCTAATATGTTGGCATGTTGGCACGCGGACATGGTTACGCTGGCTTTCGGTACACCGTATTTTTAATAAGCTGAAGCATTAGTTCAGTTACGACTTTTATTTCTCTACTGTACTAAAGAAGGCTGGCTGCTGGTAGCAACCAGCCTTCTTTACTCGGGCTTCATCTTAAAGCTGACACAACATTCTGGTAACCCGTATTTTTTGATGTTTGGAACTCTTTTGGAGCAATCCGATGACGACAGAGGCGCTTGAACTGGAAAAACTGGTATCTCGTAACGATTTGGTTACTTTCGGTGATGCCTGTTTGTATGTCGTACACTTCAACAATGTTCACTTACATGGCAATAGAGACAGGACCTGGACACGTCCTTGAGTCACTGCGTGATCTGCTTGATTCTACTGATATTGACCTGCATGTTCACTATATGGACAGATCGGATCAGCTAGAAAGCATTGAAAAATCATCGCTTTGCTCATCGCTAAAGTCGCATGATAGGCTCGTGCCGACCGTATTTAGCGGGTTATGGTGGTTTGTTAGTTTGTCAATGCTTGGAGAAGTATCAACAGACACAGGCTGTATTAAAGGTGGGTTCAGGCTTCCCCGAAATTTTTTCTGAAAACCGGGGTCTATACGGAAATCAAAGAGAGACATACAAATGTCGAAAATTTGATAAATTTGGGGTACTGTACGCAAATACAGATTATAATGATGTTTACTCGGGTGCTTCGATAACAAAACTAAATATTCACCAAATGAATGCATATCATATTTTAGAAAACTACGATCAGAATTTTGCACCTCAACTTTTTGCATGGCTCGCCAGTGGTAAAACCACGTATGATAAATATTTTGAGAAATACTTGAGTTCAATCATTGAGTCAGGCATTTTCGTGCATTACAATCTTCATATTCCTCAAGTGACCACATAAAGAGACTTATTGATGCTGTGTATTTCACATATCCGGATAAACTCAAGCTGGTAGTGAAATATTTTTATCAGTGGAGTTCCTTATGGTGTTTTCAATTTTACAAGCAAGTGTGCTCATCAAAGTACCTGCTTGATGATCTTACTGCAGGCATTGATGAGAAGGTACGAAATAAAGATATGCTAAGTTTGTGGCTCCTGTTTGGTTTACTGCACTGTCTTAGTGTCTGCGTTTTTGTAATAACTTTAGTATTTAAAAAGCCAGGTTTAAATGATTGAAACCGTTGAAAATTATAATGTATACACTGTTTTCAAAATGTATGCTTTATTTTGTGTCAAATGTTGACAGTCTGGTATGTACGTACCTTTTCAAAATTGTTAATGTAAATAATGTAATCAATCTTTGATATTGCACAGTAGTTTACTAAATATTCGTAAATATAATAACTTTTATTATAGGGTACGCCGTTGAAGTAACATCATCAATAAAATTTGCCAGATATTTTGTAAATATTATATTTATATATATAAACAAGCATCTTATGCATTCGATGTCATTTAATACGACTTATGAAATTCAAAAAATTAGGATATAGGTAGGTATGTGTATTTTTTGAGCTTAGATTAAATAGATACAATTGAATGCAACTTAAATTGTATGTTTGCCTGACTGACGCAATCCAGTCAATATTGTGTAACGTTACTTCAAAATATTTTTATAAATATTACAAAACTTTCGAAAGAATGGCACATTTTTGCCACCCAGCATGTTGAATAAATAACTATAAAAACTGGGCTATTCCACCGTTCAACCATTGACAATAAATGGTGATAAATGTACTTTGGCATGTTGACGTTAACCCAGAGGACACAGTTTAAAAGCTTTTCTATTCCACTTTGAACCAACTCTCAATAGGACCCTTATAAGTGTTTCCAAAAGTATTTGGCACAAACAAAGCTGGAATTACTTGTGCTTTATTTTAAGAAGGATTACAATTTTCGCTGATTTGAAAACAGTTAGGTTGTTATACATATCAAGTGTCAATTATATTCTGCTTAGCCTTTTAACATTTCGTTGTTAATATTGTAACTAGTGAGACACTTTTATTTTGTACTTGATGCATTCGATCTGTTCTTAAAGTGTGTTTAAAAATAACTCTACGCCTAAGTAAAAGTGTATTTTTTATTAGGACTTTAGGACTCGAAAAAAAAATTTGCATCAACACTGTCATTTTTATTTATGTACTGTGCATGCTTATATAACTACTAATATTTCTGTTTCACTGTATCATCAACTAATTGGCAGAATCTCTGGAGAGTTAAAAGCAGAATAGATTCAAAACCATGTCTGTCCTGCGCTGTTAGTTTATATGGTTTCAGGTTTTTATATTTTCCCTCATCTCCAACTATCAACTTCTTCCATTCTATTTAAATTTTTCTCTTCCATTACAGTTGTCGCGCTCCTCCTTGCATTATTATTCAAAGTATGATATTAAGTGACGTCATGAAGCGGTTGCACTGAGAAAAAAAAGAAGGCTATTAATTTCATGCATAATTCCAATCTGTCAATTTCATGCAATTATGCATAATTGCATTGTGCATGGAAGCATTTTTCATGAATAGCGTCAACTATGCTTCATCGTGTTGTCTGTATACCCCGAAACCGAAAATATAATATAACAGTTTAGAATATGATGAGTTTTAGAAGATGAACAATGAAATATTTAAAGGTTATCGATGAGTGTGCATACATTAGGCATACGCATCTTTATCAATCTCATATTCATATTATTCACTTAACTTACACTAGACCAGACACTAATGCAATGTCAGAACTAGCACAAGACTCATCCTTCAAATGTTGGGTTTAGGAATTTTGTGTTGATTTAACTTCAGAAATGTCCAATACAAATAGTATAGATTAAAGGTTAAATTATTTACGAATTAGCGTTGATTAAAAAGCCGGTTAAAACAGAAGAATTGCAAAGACAATTGTGTTTGTCCTACCTAACAAGGAGAGGTTATAAATTTGATGATTTCCAAATTGCTTGAAGTTCATGAATACCTACGTCATCTTGAATGGCTGTGCAAAATTTCAAATCTCAACCCTATAAGGAAAAAAAATTATAATATTGTATTGCATCTGAGCAACATTATGGGATGAGCGCAGACTGAATAACTGCGCATATTGGTAGAGCATGAGATCTCTTTTAAATAATAATAATAAGTAAGTAGCGGTTCAACGGATAGCTAAAATTAGGAAGCTTGAATTTATTCCAATAGAAAATTGACTACTCTTCGGCTCATCATCATGATGACACCGATAACCGATCCCAATCCCCAGGAATCGGATAAATGATAACAAAAGATGGGTAGCCACTCAAGGCTTACACCATCAGTAACCAATCCAGGTCGCAAGAGAACTCTTGGGCGAACACCTCCACTGACCTACAGCCCCGAGTTCTGTACAGAAAAAGATGTTGAATATTACAATGTTGATTGGCTTTATATAGCTTCATCATTTCTTCGTTCTACACACAAAACAATTTTTGAAAATAAATATTTCCACCCATAATTCAATCATTATATCAACTGACTCTATTATTAGACTCGCATATTTTCCATCATCCGATGGGTTCAATGGTTACCCCTTCTAACCTTCCATTGAAAGGATACATCTGTTTTGTCACAATTCATGTGTCTCACTGACCTAAGCAGGCTCGACTTTATCGTAAGGGATACCGGATTTGGATACAAACTTTTAATAGCTTCAAACAGAATATTGCCATTTCTGTATCAATAAATCTGTGTTAAAAAGTGTGTCTTTGCTTGAAATGAATTAAATTTTCTACTTCTTGGAAGGTCTCCAGCAACTTTAAGTTTTGCTTTGGAAGATGAGCAATAAAGTTGTGAGAGTGGCAGCTAAAATTTCATCTGACAAGGTATGGTCCCCAAATGTTATTCGAGTTGAGGGTTTCTCGTTACGCAATTCTAACTAAATCGGACACGCTGATTCCAAATCTGAAATTTGTTTTTTGTAAGACTCACTCCAACCTTTCACAAACTGCATTTGAAACTGACATGGTTAGAATTGACTAACGAGAACCCTCAAATCGAATAACATTTGGGGATCATACCTAGTTAGTTATAGTGTACTTCATAATCAAAATTCAGAATATACCGACAAATTATTTTAAAGTGCTCTATAAGCAGACTCAAACTGAAAAAACGAATGGGGGTAAAATCATCAGACTTAGGAAAATGGTCGAAATCGAGATCAGCATTTTACTAATTAGTTCATGGGGTTGCATAGAGCTATCTTAAGGTAGTTAATTGGCACTAACAAAAAATTTAAAATTTCACTTCTTCAAATGGTAGGAGATACAAGCTTGAAAAGTGCGCTCACGGGGATTTAGCTGGAGGCCACATTTTTTGACGCACATACTTGAAATTTGGCACATTTATGTCAAATAAAATTGTCCAGGAAGGTCTTTTCTTCGTTTTTCAAGTTTTGATATTTTACAGATTTTATATACAACTAACAATATTTTTACAAAATCAGAAATTAAATGAACCTTCTGCGGAAAGACCCTCCTAGACAATTAAATTATAAATACAAAACAAAAAGTTCCATGTTTCTATGACATCAACTCACTGAAAAATCAAATCCTACGACATGTAACTTTTTGTACAGCGAACGACACAAATTAGATTCAAAGCAAGAAATTTGCAGCAAACACAACTGTTTGTGGCTTAGAAATGAATTAAAAGCCTAAAAAAATTTAACAGCCATCATTGTGTCGATATATTTTACTTTTTGCAATATTTTTGCCACATTACTTGCCGTTTGTAATTGAGTCATAGCAAAATGCCATTTTTACATATCTCAATTAATTGGTAATTTCACTAGTTTGGCAACGGCAAACTGTCTATCTTGGAAACATACGTATGGCGAAAATGATAGAGATACAATGCACGGTAGTTCACTATAACAGACATACAAACGGTAAGTAATGTGGCAAAAACATTGCAAAAAGTAAAATACATGGGTACAATGATGGCCGTTAAATTGGGTTTAGGCTTTAAATTAACTTTTACGCCATTTTGTTCCTCATTGGAGAAATATCCTGTTCTGTGAAATACAGATATTCATAAATTTTGAGGAATATTTACTTTAGTTAGGTGAGCAAATGGTGTGAAAAGTGTTCATTAAAGTTGGTGAAGTGTGCACAAATTTTTAATAAAACATACCGCTGCTGTGAGTATATCTTTTTGCCGCACTCAAGCTTAAAGTTTTATAACAATTGGAATCTAGTAGTAGCGAAAACGCTTGATACCTAGAATTTCTTTCAATTAGGTATTTCCGAATACTATTAGTTCCTTAAAAATAGCTCCCGTATTTTCTTAAACAGTAGTAACATCTCCCATCGTTCCCCTTTTAATATTTAATGCGACTGTGTCTCCTTACTGCATACTTACTAAAATATGTTAATGGTAAATCTGTGAGCTTAATGTCATCCTAATTTTATAAATGGATGGTTGCAAAAATGTAGAATTATCTAACGTGTAGTAATGCACATCAGCGAATATATACGTGAAACATTTTATTTCATGGATACGTGATAAGCAATTACGCTATGCGCAAAATTATTATCTATCTTTATTTCTTTGTGGTTATGTATATTTTAGAAATTTACCCTAAAGAATGTATCCATGATACTTATGACAATTAACAGCGTTCGGCGTTCGTAAGAATTTTTTAGAAGTCCATTATTACCTCTATTGATTTTCACGAGACAGATTTAATGCCACCAACGCAGGCATACCAAATATTTATTTCTACCAAGCCAGGAACTGCACGAAAATAGAATTACTGGCTCTCAGCTGATACAAAAAGCATATTTGATTTAATGAACGATTTTAAAAATGGGGATAAATCACACAGAGATGTTCCAACCAATTAATTTTGAACAGATAAAAAAAGAAATAGAAGCAAGTTTCTCATTATATTTCATACATATAGTGGATAAAAATGGCATCACTCTCTATATCATCAAACAAAAAACTTAAAATGTTAGAACTTTGGCCCTAGTTCACACGTTTCTTTGTTTAATATTTAACATGGCTCTTATAAATATTCAGTGTAAGGACACAGACTCTCCCTCAAGCCCTGACCCCAAGGCTCCAGCCCACCAGTGCTTCACCTCTATGCCTATGCCATGATGTCACCCCGGAGGAATCAATGCCAGAACACAAGATCGGTTGTTGCTTGGACCAATACTCGGCAAAGACTGCCGATCTATTTCTTTACTATTTCTTTTCTCACACAAGGCACACCATGCTGATGCTTTGTCAGCACATTTTCTCATGATCGCGGCCTATCTGCTCCCTTTTGGGGCATTCTGGTACTCCTAAGCGCCCTATACCTTGTAAGTGGTCACTCACTTCTTCCAAGTCCTTTTCACTCAAGATGTCTACGAGAACCAGAAGCTTAACAACAAGCAATTTTGTACTTCTCAAATGAACTTTATGTGCAACGAAACCGAAAGGAAATGTAAATGTCTTACAAGATAAATGGTGGAACAAATGCCTTAGCTCTCACGTTAGCTTCCTTTTTTAAAAATATGAAATGTGCGGGCTATCGACTTTGAAAACGGGTATGCTCTATACCAAATCGCGTTTGGCAGAAAACTTATATCATTTTGTTTTCAATTCGGAGACACCTCTGAGCTTAAAACTGGGAACTACGACTCGCTTCCAGCCTGGAAATCTGAAGACAACCGCTGCTACAACGAGACTGGTGGTCCATGTACGCCTCTCACAATTCACTCTTCTGGGGACATTGTCAAAGACCCAGAATACTGGTATATTTGGCACGGTGAGGAATGAGGAGCTGATGCATGACTTCCCACGGGAGTATCACTGGTTGGCTATACACATGATCCTGATTTGCCACTTGACTTTACCAATATGTGTGCTTTGAATGCTGCAGTGATGTGCAGAGCTTGTATGGCGACCGAATTTTGTTTTTTTTACAAAATGGTGATATAAACGTCATTTTTGAAATTGTAATATTGCAGTGATAATTTAGAAAGCTGCTTTTTCCAAAGTTGCAAATTTGGCTCTGAGACTGACTGGCTTTGTAAGAGCTACGGTTTGTTTTCAAGGGAACTCTATAGGTTTTTTTTGCATTTCGATCAATTATTTTCAAATTCTACTTCTCACCAATTTCCGAAAATCCCTCCATTATTTGAAGGCACCTAGGGTTGAGGAAGAAAATAACTTGTGGGAATGAATATATTTGGACGGGATGAAAAGACTGTAACGGTTCGTAGGAAGAATGCCCAGGGGATTGGTATGAAATTTTAGAGGAAGTTTTGCATTTCAGATTAAACCCAAACCGGAAATCCCATTGACATGACAGTTATAGGCCTTTTTATTCCAAAGTTGATTCCCCCTTAGCGTGTTATTCCCCCAGAAGGAGCGAGGCGAAAAGGCCCGTAACGGTACTGAGTCATATCGATTGCTCTATCAGATTTGCAGTTATTTCAACTTTCTTACCATCAACAGCAAAGTCATTAAAACATTAAAATTTGAAAAATACAAATATACGTTGTTATAGTTGTATTATCGTTAAGAATATCTGGGCGGGCAGTCATAACCCAATTGCTCTTTTTACAAATTTGTACCATTTGCAACAAAATATGTAATAAGCTCATGTATTTTTTAATTACGATGGCTTTCCGTAAATTGTCACAGACCACTTTGTAAATATCAAATTGGATTTTTCATGGTAAAACGAGCGATATAGGCATTTTCATGTGCATGTCCCAACAAATTGGTCTTTTATATTTATCCGTAGTTTGTATGCGCACAAAAAATACACTTGCTTGTCCTTATATTGCTTAAACGCAAAAAAAATGGAGTTTGCTCCCAATTAAATCTAAAAGGTTTAAAATAATTTGAATGATGAATGTTACTATATATTTGCAATTACATGACCTCCTACAATCACTCGCTTTCCCAAATGAACGTTTAAACGCCTGCATTTTAGAATGCAAACCAAAAGTGATATTTTATTGTATTATGCGCAAGGAACCTGTCTAAATTACGATATTACCTGATATTGTTCTACATTGTAACAACGATAAGGAATGCGGCTTATTGCACTCTGTTACTTGATGCAATTTATTCACAATTTGAATATTTGTGAAGTATGACAAAACAGTTGGAATTGTTGTGCAGTTACTTTGGCTTTTTGGCTTTTGATCCTTAAAATTCCAATTTGAACCCAAGTTTGATTGGCAATGAATAATTAGGGTAGAATCTGGAATTTTAAATCCCAATGTGTTCAAACACTATTCACAATTGTTTTGTAGTGGGGAGAGCAAGTTGAGTGTTAGTGGAGTAGAAATATGGGTTTCTTAATTAAGTAATATTAATAGTTTAGTTTATTTGGAATAAACTGTAATTGACCCAATAGAATCACATATCCTAATATTTTCGAACATTACCTTAACTATTTACAACTCTAGAAACCGAAATATTATGGTCCGGCAAACAAGTACGCAAGTAAGTTTTTTCAACGTTTTCACTACTACCAACATTCCATTTTTCAGATATCCTCGACTCTTTCTGGAGTATGTTAATGAATTCCACCTGCTACAGCGGAATTTAGCAGAGTGGTTCATTTACTAATTGTGGCGTCAACACCAAAACTACCTGGGTAGACACTGAAAATAATATGAACCTTTTTCTCTCAAGTAACCAATGTAAATGTAATGCAGTTTTCGTTTTCTAATCAAGCTGCATGATAATGCAGTTGCAGCTGCATGTGTTTGCATATTGTGTGACCATATTGTCGCGTATTTGTGCCAAGGCTACAATTTTCAGCTTATAATTGAATTATCCCAGATCAAAAGTGCATTCACACTCACTTCACTTTGATAGTCCTAAGTTCAGACATTTCAGGAGCCTTTCCGATCTCTGGTCTTTCATTGAACAAGAAAGTAAATCAAGCATGTTCATGAAGTTCACAAAGTAACAGTTAGATCTCAGTCAGCTTAATTACTTTAAGAATGACTACTTATTTGGTCATAAATTTATTTTTGACGAATACTGGTGCAAAATAGAATTAAAATTTTTCCTTTCCATTTCAAAATCACTAGTCTTGCATGAAAATTAGTTTTATAGTAGTCCTTATATACTAATGGCAACTTAAATGAATTATTTCTTAACCAATGTAATTAATTCGTAGTACATATGACGTTGACTTGTATAATGGATAGCCATTGAACCCATCGTAAGATGGAAAATAATATAATTCAATAATCTAATTAGTTGGGTTAATTCATCTCATATAGGAAAATGGTCGAAATCCAAAAAAATAATTTCAGAAGTCAGTTTACAGGGTTACATTGAGGGGTACAATCATCTCATATAGGTAAAAGGTCGAAATCCATATTAAAATTTTAGAAATCAGTTTACTGGGATAGATACACCTAGAGCAACTTAGTAAATTGGCGTACAGGAAAAAAATTGAAAACTCACAATTTTCAAATGGCGACAGCTACAAGTTGAAAAAGTGCTTCCGCCGGGATTTCGCTGGAAGCCACATTTTTTGACACAGAGACTTGAAAATTGGCACAAGGATGTAAAATAAAAGTCGCTAGATAGATTTTCCTTGGTTTTATGATTTTTAGTGTTTTTCAGATTTTATACACAAAAAAATATATTTTGGGAAAAATTTGGAATTTTTGGAATTTCTAAGGAAAAACCCACCTAGACATTTTAACTGTTAACAAGATGCAAAAACTTTCATGTTTCTACGATTAAAATTCACCGAGATAATCAAATCCTACGAAATGCCATTCATGGTTTTTCGTACAATGTAACAAAAAAATGGATTGCACGTATAAAATTGGTAGCATTACAGAGAGCAAAACTATTTCTCGTGAAAAAGGAATTAGTTTGAAAAGTAAAACTGAATTAACAGTTACCAGTGGAGGTGTAGTTTTGACTGAAAACGATAATTTTACCAAATTTATTCCTGTT
>JAQIXX010006590.1:0-11986 GCA_034700605.1 Willowsia nigromaculata | reverse complement strand
CGTTTGCCAGTTAAATTCTTTTCCGTTTTTGATCCATTTGTATTTTGGGGCTGGTTCACCCTCTGCCTCACACTCAATGATAAACGGCTTATCATTCTCATCTTGCCTCTGCTTCACTTGAAACAACAACTCATCAGTTGGTGGTTGTTTAGTTATCAGAGGGGGTGATTGCACTGGAAAGAAATTAAAAAGTAGCAATATTTAACATTAACATTAGCACAGTCCAAACCACACGGTGAGTTTTTTCTGCTGACGAGCATGCTTTCATAACAAATCAGGCTGAAAGCATGTTACTTGTTTGTACTTTCAAAGCAAATGCACATGGTATGGTTGTCGCATAAATGCATACTCTTACATATCCATTTATAATCTTTTCACATATAGACATACAACTTGACTTGAAAGTATACTTCTTACCACCACAGTACATTGTTATTTGTACAATACATGCACAAAATACATTCTAGTACACCCTGATCAAAGTCAACTTCATTCACTACTTACTATAAAGTTAATAATAATTATACAAAAAATTAATGAAATGCAATTTACCTGCTCCTGACGCAAAGTCAAGGGTTGAATAAAGTACCAAAATGTAAATTAAAAGGCAGTTGGCAGCTGTGAACGGCTGAAATCCCCAAATTCTGCTTCTGCTTCCTCTATGGTTCCTTCGCCATGATGAATTCTCTGAAGAGTTGGGGTTCCTTGAACTACTACTCCTTCTTGAATTCACAGGGGACGTTTCTGAATAAGTTGAGGTAAGCCTACTTTCTAGTAAATGAGCACTCATTGTTTCATGTAGTGACGACGAGGTGGACTCCTCTTCCGTAATATCCGTACTTAGAATTGTGCTGGAGCCTTCGTATAAACAGCTATAATAACTAGTATTCTTCATGATTGTCCTTGATGATGATGCGCTTCCTGTTTGTCTATTATTTTGCACTACGCGGTTGCATGAGGAAACTTGAGAACCTGGAAAAGTCAATTAGAAAACAAATTGCTTGATTAATACCAAATTTCGGGAATCGTTTATACGAATTTTACACCTATAAAATTGGTCATTTGATTCATTTGACCAATCATAACATTGACTTGACACACCATAATTGAATGATCCATTTAGTGATTTAGTGTCACTGCTTGACCACTCTTCTGGTCAGATAAATTTAGACATTTCATGAGTAGCTAAAATCTGTGCAAACGCTAGTGACTAGTTACTGGCTTCTTTAAAAACGACGCAAGATTGTTTGCAAGGAAGCCTTACTACCTCGTAAACCACTTGAGTGTATCACAATTTAATATTTGCAGGGTAAACAGTAGAAAAAGAGGAAATCTTTGGTCGTCAATTTTCCTAGAACCCATTGTGCCGTACCTAAAATCGGGAAATAATGTCGTCTTAAAAGGCTCAAATATTGAATTGAACATTGAACTCTGTACACACAAACATGCCATCACAGGAAAATAACATTTTCAGAAGAGCAATCCTATTAGTTGTGCAAACAAAAACAGTAAAAAAAAGTATCAGATTCATGGACAACAAGATGAAAGGAAGAGAAAGTGGATATAAAAACTGATATAGATTTCCTTTTAGTTCTTTTATATCAACATTGCATGTTGTACTCCCCCCATTACTCTTCTTCTTGTCATACCGTCGTCATCTTTCATTTTCATGTCCTCCCTGAAATTTTGTCGTCAGTTGATAACGAAAAAGCGGAGACTTGTTTGAAAAGAATCATTTTGTCAAAATAGCTTCATGAGCTGACAACAATGGACAATGCATTTGAAAGAGCGATATGGATACACTGCGAGCGAAATAAAATGCTTTTGAATGTAACCTTATAGCTAAAGTCATTTGGACTTGGAAAAAGATATCGAGGAAAGAAAGTTTGCTTTCATAAAAAACGAAATGGACAACAGAGTTGTCGATACATTCGGAAGTTCAAAGGTTCAAAGTATACAATTTTAAGGTGAACTCCCACACTAAAAAGTAAAAAGTGTGTGCGATATTTACTACATCGTGCAGAAAATATTTTCTTTTCTCAGAAACATCATCACAATTTATCATAAGGCGAGAATCGAAGAATGATTGCGCGCTTACAGTAAACTATTACTGCTAATTCAAGAGGAAAAGTGCATTTCAGATACTTACTTCCGAAAGAGTGAAATAGGATATGAAGGAAATCGAATTGACGCAGTGAATACGAAATAAAGTGATTCCGGACTTTCTCCCAATGTATGTAATCGAACGGTGCACCCAGGTGTAATACAACATTCAGATCAATTTATTTCATAACTTGACAAAAAGAGTTGAAGCGAAAAGCTTGAAATTTTTTCGAGTAGGTAGGTATTCACAATCATCGCCTTATCACATACCAATGCATTGCATAGGCAGCCTAAATACGCAATGGTCACATGCATGTAGATTTTTCGTAAATCCATCGCGCAACAATATATAGCTACCTAAAAGAGAAAATGTATTCATGCATTGGCATTCAAGAAAAATAGTTCTGGAGAGGAATACCAACGACAAAAAGGCAAGATTCACATCAATCTACATCATCGCCACAGTACAGTCCAAAATGTGATTTAACAAGTTCGTAGTTCGTTCGTGCAGTACTGTTTCAGCGTAGCGTACAGACATTGGCCATTCTATTTGATATTCCATTGTATTCACAATTTACAATCACAACATTCACAACTCAACAACAACACGGAAGTGGAGGAAAACTTGTCGACATCACATAAGCAGTATAGCAAGGAACCATTCAGTTACAATATGTAAAATGCGACCACCCGCTTCTCTAACCCGCATTCTAGCTGAAGAAAAGCCGGAAACAGAAAATGAACAACAGTACGCATAAGAACTACACAAATCGATAAACCTCTTAAATCGACTATGCCACATAATATGTATACAGCAAAACGTTAAATGCTATCGTGATCTTGGATTCAAATAGTTTCTGAATCTAAATATTAGGTAGTCGGAAGGTCATTTTGTGCATGTTTACTAGAAAGTGCATGATTTTACAAACGTATGACAACACTACGCATGTATAATCGGAAGTGGCGAGCAGTAATAGTGTTCTCAAAAGTCTAAAGTTAATAAAATTGCATAATACACTAATTAGGGCTGCAATTTAAAGTTCAGTATTTTATGGTGGCTGGTTTATTTCATTGCTTTCTTCCCCTTCTCACTTCCAATTACACTGGTACCCAAATGCATACTGTCCAGATAGATTTGAAGAACTGTATAGAGTCTATACTATAGACTAGATGCATATGTATTTTTCAAGCATAATGTATATCCAGCCGTTAGTAGTGACGACGTGACTTGGAAACTTAAAGAAAGATGTTATCAGGATCACACTACCGGTCAAAACAAATTGCTTCATTCTCAAGGAGTGCATGCAAAAGCTTACTATGAGATGACCATCTTGCCATACATTTCAAAAACTTGTACGCTTTCTTGGAATGCCCTTCACAAAAAACATTCCACTGGGAGGATGTCAAATACGCGCACAATCAATTTGATGCCTTTTCTCATGAAAACCCTCCAGGTCCACTTAACGTCACGAGAAACGTAAACTTGACCGTTGAAAAAAATTATACGATTTCTCTATGAACTTCTACCAGCTCAGACTATGCGTATATTTGCGCTTCGCTTATGCAACTAAACATACTATTCTACTACTGCCTACTTATGGTAACTAATAATAGTGTTTTCCATAAGTACTTGTATACTGAATAGAAACGAAACAAGAGTCAGAAGAAGCCATACAACAGCATTCGAGTCCTTTTACGGGATACTTTTGACACTTCGTGCCTGCCGGTCACTACGTAAATGTTGTGCAGTGCAGTGAAGAAAAAAAGCATGCCATTTATTTCCCCGTTTTCATAAACTGATTAAGAGAACGGTGGAAGGTATTCAGACTGAGACCGACAAAAAAGCAGAGTTGATAAGGAGGGAGGATAAGAACGTGCTCTCTACCCTGCCCTAACGCGTTTCACTTCTCGTGGAAAATGAACTGTACTGTGTACTTTATGAAGTTGAGAGCAATCGACCTTCATGCCAGTCTCTCACTTGAAATGAATAAAAATATCAACCTACGAAATCACCAACCAACGCAACGTCCTCTGAGCTCAAGTGCACTGTAAATACTCAAGGTGGGTAGGATAAAGCTATGCGTGCAGTGATATATATTTATAGCGTATTACATTTATTTGGTCCTCTCTGGACAAATTTATTGGGTTGGGGTGAATATTAGCTTTTTTAATGCACACATGTACATATTTTCTATTGGAGGTGGGTGTAGGGTGGAACACAACTCGGTATTTACATCGGATAAAGAGATAAATTTAAAATAAAAAGGAAAGCTTTGGAGTCTGTTGGGCTACTAGAGATATAAAAATACACAAACATAAAGTCCAATTGAATGTAGTACATAGTTTTACCATGAATGAAAATGCAACAAACTGTACATGAGTGGAGAACGAAAAGGATTATGCAACTAGCAGGGTGATTCAAAGGGATACTATCAATATTGTTTGGACGAAAAATTCTAACATTCTAATGAAATTGAGTGAACTGACTTCTTGCTCAGTGAAATAAATTATGCACGAAGGAACTTTCCCCTGAGTAGAAGAGGTTTCGGTTCTGTGCGGAAATGAGACTTATGAACTACTAACTGTACAACTGGGGTTCTATCTTCTGTATCTTGAAGGTGTATGTATTTGCCTTTAAAATTGATGCATCAGTCGTTTGTCATGCCATGTCTAATTCAGTGAGATGATACCATATATTTCAGTTCTTAAAAATCAGTTTGCAATAAAACAGTGAGACTGGGAAGGTGCATAAAAACCTACGGTAGTATGTAATATCAAGAAAACGTTCAATAAAATTGCAAAGTCTCCGTCCGACTGGTAAACATTTGCTGGTCTTGTATCGAACTCCACCAACTTTCGACAATTTGAGCCAATAGATTTAGGATATCCAGAAAGCGACATGCTATGCATTTATGGTTTCTTCAAGTCGACCACTTTACAGTCAACGCATATTTCGAACAACCACAGTAGTACTCTCTACAGTACAGAGCAAACTTTGGAGAAAAAGTTTTTAATGAAAGAAAATCAACGAGTTAAAGCTTTTGACAGCTGTCATCTCAGGGTGGCTACGCCGCCTTATTGCATTCCATCTTTGTAAAATCCTTGTGCTTTCTGTTGCTCTTTCGTGTTATGAAACAGTAAGACCATCACGGAATGGTCCCCGATAAAAGCAAGGTAAGGGTCAAGTCAAGCTTCAAGGCAATAAAAAACTCCCTTGAGGTTTAAACGGTGAATTCTTAGAGTCGGAGGCTATTACATTTTTTTCACTCCTGTTGTCCAGCCTGCTTTTCATTCGATCACACCCTTTGTGTTGAGATCTTCAACAATTCTCCAGCATAAATTACTTCTGGTTTACTTTGTTTCATGCGGATGCCTTTGTATTTGTGGAATACATAAACTTTCTCTTTGATTCTGACATTGACAAGACTACCTAAAGATCTTTGACTTTACAACATCATTCATCAACTGAACTCCTCATTCTATACTCATATCTCCAATTTAAATTATAGTATAAACTGACGAGAACGTTATGCTGCATAATTCTACATCTCCACATGGACTTCATTATATTCAAATTGATACGCGTTAACATGTCACGATAATGGTCACCCACCACCAAAATCATCATGATGGCAACATTCGGCCGCATAGGGTTTCTGCGATTTGCGATTCACAGAGTAGTACCAGTACTTTAAACTTTCTCCTCCATAATAAGGGTGATTACATTAGTCTTAGAGTAAGTAGAGTAAGCAAATTCTCTCCTACACTTTTTGACAAACAAACAACAAAACGTGCAATTTTCGTGTATTTTTATCTCATCTTGATAAACGAGCACAATACATGACAAATCTATCTGAGGCCAAGAGCTTTGACACTCGAATTCTACTGACTGGAATTTTTTATTTCATTGGAATGAAAACCAATGAAGCCCATTACCAAGTAGGTATGAACTCAGTAGGAAACCAAAGACCACATATGTATAGTACAGCGGTTCCACGCTGCCTCTCCTGACTGCAAGTCTGAAGTCAGCACTCTGCAGATAGAATGGAACAAAGTCCCACTTCAGTGAATACGACTTCTTACTGAATTTTCTTTTCGCCAGAGAGAAAAGAGAGCACACATGATGTTCCACGAGAGAGGTAATAAGTACACATAGCTTTCTCTCTGTACTTGTCTTTTATTTTTATTCTCTGATCTTGTTGGAATTTCTTTGCCGTGTTGGGATGTCGTCGTACGTTCCCCCTTTCCCGATTCAAATCGATACTTTTATTTTTTTGTAATTTAATGGCCATCCAAGAACCAACGAACTACATCCATTTCGTAACATCACGTCCATCTCCTCTTCAGCTTAACTACTGCTCTTTCTCCTTCCATTTGGTTTGAAGTTGAGGCATCGACTTGTGCCGTAAATGTGTGATGTGAGGTCTTTTTATACACCCGAGTCTATCTCTCACTTGTTTAACCATCGGGCTTTTCACCCTCCTTTTTTTCTTCATTTTCTTTCTTAAAATTGAATTGAATCTCATTCCGACGTGAGAGAATCTTCAAGAGAAGATGAAAAAACCAAAAAAGGAGAATTGAGAAGGTAAAATCGAAAAAAAAATACGTACAAGTGGAAAAAACGGCATCTGATCATTTTGCTTTCTTTAATCGTGAACATTGCCGTATCTTAAACCTAACTGATGTACATCTGTCGCACGTCTATGTCTATAGATGAATGACAATAGAAAGTAAAACAGATAAATAAGAATAGGCACTAGGTACGAAAATACAGAAGAATGATGCAAAAGAAAAGCCCCCTACCGAACGAGCTAATGAGTGTAAGTGCTGCACATTTAACTTCATTTGTGATCAGCATCTTTCTCCCTTGCTACTTCATGGAGTTCAGAGAACTGCCCAGGCTTAGCTAACCAAAACTAATGAATCTAACTAGTGCCTACAACACCAACAGCATTCTTCATTTCTTTTAAAATCATACAGACACACAAGGACAAGGTCTGGCAGCTTCCTATTGTATCACCAATTACCTCCCACATTCATCTCGTATCTCCCCAACAGACCTTATTTAAAAATATCGAAAGTAATAAGGGATCGTTAGCTGGTTTTACTAGAAAAACACACAATACACCATACACCACCCTCGTCTCCATCATTATGAGAATTTACTAGAATCAGAATAAAAAGGGAAAATCGAGAGAGTTTCAGTCTGTTTCGCCTGTAGTAGCCAAATAGCTTAGTTTGAACAAAAACGGTTCATCTTACAAAAGCAGAGAGATAAAAATGTTTTTGTACTGAAGATTAGAAGCATCCTTTCGTTCAACTTGGCTGACTAGATAGAAAAGAGCATCTTTCCGCACAACAATAAATAAATATAACGCAAGTCGATATATCAATGTTGCAGTTAATTTCTTTGTATTCTAACTTTGCCCTGCTCTTTGTGCAGGAAAAGCAGTTATATTCATTAAGAAACAATAAAAGGATAATAATAATATGGCCTGTTACCAAAATAGAACGAAACATATTCACACAGAGACAGAGAGCTCAAAAACTGTTCGAAACAAATGACAAGAATAGTCCGCGGACTAGAAATGAATATACTTTCCAAAGAAGAAGGGAGTCGATAAAAAGGAGTTTCGAAAAAATAGGCAACATGTGTGGCACACGCTCTTCTATTATTTATTGCATTACGCATTACATTTTATTCTTGGGCAACAGACCCTTTTATCATCAACTTAATGAGTCTTTTTTTTCCTTCGTTTACAGCTCCAGACTGATCACAACAACACAAAACGCATTGGAATTGATGGGTGGCATACGGTTCAATACACTCACAACTCTGAACTGACTATTTGAGCTTCAGGCTCCAGCAGCGGAATATCACATTCTTCACAAAAGTGGGAAAAACTGCGACTTTGAGCCCACACTGGTCATTTAGCCTGCTCACTTGACCATATCCTATGACATCAATCAAGTTTTTGGCTCGTTTCAAATTCCTTTCATGTTATGTAACAATGCATTGCTTTGTGTTATTTTTGCTTTGACATTTGAGGGTAAATCTAATGCATCGCCACCACAAAAATATCGAAATTCTAATTTGATTCCCAAAAATGGAGCTCTGTGAGTCCAACTATTCAAAAATTATTCGTGGAATATAAAATTGGGTTCAAGTTTACCTGTTTCCCCGACACAAGCTTTTGTCCTTCCAGCAGCTCGCCTAATAATTTGATTCACGCAATCCCTTTTGCCCTTCCGAATGGCCAATGGCTAATAGAAGAGTTTTACTTTAGCCAGTAATTGCAATGAAACGGTGACGCGGAAAGGAGGAAATGTTTAATCTCGAATTCAACCACAAATCAAAGTTGTTATCGTTTTCAAGAGTGAACGGCCAACCACAAAGCATTAATTAGTACGGCACAAAAGAAACTGAAACATCTGTCACAGAAAATGTGTCCTTCAAAATGTAAACAAAGAGTGACTTGCTGGATAGCTGCATGCATGTATCCTGGAGTATAGGCGCGCTTTAATCTGACTTTTTTCAGTTCCTCCGAATGCCGGTCACAACTAATAAGCACATTCACAACACAAGACTATTAATTTTTAAGGAACTTTTGATATAAAACACTTATCGAAAATGTAGAATGGTTTAGCTGAAATCTTGCGATTTTCAAACTCACAAAATCTTAAAAGCATGTACACAGAGATCACCAAACGATTTTTCATTCAAATCTATTTTTTACCGAACTTGTTTTGACAATCGACCTCATAAAAATTGATTCCTTACTGAAGAAAAACTCAAATTGTCATAAAATGGCACAACGAATTGAATGATAATTTCAAGAATCAATTATTTGTGAGAGTACACTCCACAGCATGTGCTCAAGTACGTGGAGATTCCCTCCGTATTGAAAAATCAGTAATCAGATACATCTAAAAGCACTTACTTTGTCAGACAATTTGAGCGCGAACGTAGAAACGTGACTAATTTAATGGATCATGCATTTGACAATACTAACTGAGGACGATGAAAGATATGATAACTAAACACGTACTATTAAATGACAATATTTAATAATCTAACTTTATCAGTATTTTCTTTATGAGCAAAACTGTCTTGAAACTGACTAGTGATATGAAGGTATGTATTTATTTAGTGAAGCAGCAAAATATCTCCTGCAATATCCCTTTCTCTATCTACTGCCATTGTAGATTCTCTTGCGCGTGTGCCTTGCTGTGTGCACAAAGATTTTTCCTCAAATTTCAAACAAATCGGCTATAAAAGAAATCTTTTGACATTTTTTCGACACTTGAAAATGAAAGAATGTTTGTCAAAGTCGCCATCGTATAATATGTGAGAGCCTTCTTGCAATCGTAATAAATTGAAAGACATCTTTATTTCACTTTTCGCAAAAAAGTACAAAAAATGCGCTAACTTCATTAAGGGTTTCATTTTCACGCTTCCGTGATTTCGAGAGTGAAAAAGTAGTGTGGGAGGAGATAGGTAGTTATTATTCTGAACTTACCCAATTTCAACTAACTATTATTCACATTGACATGTACACGAAAGTGTGTAAACCCTTCGAATGTGATGTTACATTAATTTTAATATTCATATTTAAATTAGCACCAGTGTGCGACTTGTGACTGTGGCGTTATCAAAAGAAATCATGTAATGAAGGCTTGGTCATTATTTTATGTACTGTTTTACTTTTGGCAATGTTTTATATGAATATTCAGCGTTGTAGCACAGCCGCTAACTTATAGTCTCAAATTACCCCATGATCACGCATAATAATTGCTCATCATGATGTTAGAAATTTTAATAGTAATAAAACTGCTTCTCTGTGCTTTGCGCTGAATCTTTTTGGATCTCACTTTACGTGATTACTTTTAACGTTAGCTCTACTTACATGGTACAATGCACTGAGCAAACACAGGGAATATTGCTCCCCGAACTCCAATTTAGTTATCATCCTCATTCATCGCCTCGCTTTCTTACATAACAGAAGACCATTGTCTGATGCTGCCGATACGAAACATAAAGCAACCCATTTTGTCGGAAATGGAAACTAGAGGATTGGGTCGGGTCTCTGTACCATTGTATGCTACGGTTACATAAACTTGATCATATCCACACCCTAGTTCTGCTGTGTAAGATTTTCCTGATTCTGAATAAAAACCAACCTTATCAGAGCCAGAAACGATACAAAATAAACTTTAACTTTGTACATCTGTATTTATCATTTTTCTGAAAAGAAAACATCAACTACATGCGTGGATGACTTTGGAGTGACGATGAGAAAATTTTGAACACTCAAGTTCAAGTAGGCATAATGTAAACAGAGGAGGCTGTTCAACTTGCATAATTATTATCGTCATCACCGCTACAAAAAGATAAACTTCATCATTAACACAATCGACACTTTCGAATAGTAACCCTTTTCCTTTCAAAGCAGCCTGCACACATCTTTCTCAACTATTTTTATAGGCAATGTGTTATTTTAGTTTTGAATATATGTACCCTTACAATTACACTGTTAAGGGTCTGTTAAATATCAACTTGTTATAAAAAGTTAGTTAGGTAATAACGATGTGCGACTTGACATCAAACACTTTTTCAAGACAGTTCAGCTACTTCGACACAATCAAACATACTAAAATAGTTCACACGGTGGTTTCTATATGATGACATGAATCTTAATAAATGTTATCAACCTTTCATAAACTTTTACTTTTCAAACTCTTTTGGGAGTCAAAAAATTTTCCCTCGCAAGCATATTAGGTACCAGCAAAGTAGTTTTATTAAGAAATAAGACACAACAATTTGAGGAAAACTTACTTTCATTTGAGTGTATTTTATCACTAAATTGTATCATCATGTCCTTCCACTTCCAGGAAAGTTCACTTGCGCAAAAATCTTCTATTTCAAACACATATATTTGCTCAATATGTAGTTCCCAAGACTAGCATCACTAGCACACAAGTGATCACGCTAGATCGGAGAAGTGGAAACTAACTGTGTAAATAAGTTATGAAGTTGTCTCTTGAAAGATATATTGGTTGATAATCGACATTTCTCAAACTAAAACTGTTGGTCAAGACTTCCGCTCGCTTCTAAAGCCAATCCTCCGCATTACGTATTGTCTCACGTATCAAGTATCTATCTGCCATGAACATTCACTTTTGCAATAAAGTATCCAACGCCAATAATGACAGTAGCGAACAAGCTTTCTCTGAAAGTTTACTCTGGGAGGAGGAGGAGGTAAAAAGTCTTATCAGTAGGGCACAGAGCTTCATTTCCCGAAAATAAAAAGTTGCCTATCAGCATGCTCGTAAATCTTTTTACATACTAGGTACTGCTCCGAAATATTGAATAGGCTTTCTACAAGAAAACTTTCTTTTCATAAGTTATTACTCCCTGTTACTCGTTGTGGCATGGCATGTTACCTCTATCAAGTTTGCAGATTTCACTCCACCTTGTTGCTCTCTAGAGTAATGATGCCGAGTGGTGATGTAAGGTAAACTGCAAGAGTGAGCAAACTTTATCAACTCATTTCGCAACCGCCTTCAAGTTTATCAACTTCCCTTGGCCTTATACACCATCCGAGAAAAACCTTACGTTTTATGACAGGTGGTGGAACATGAATCATAGAAATGAAAGGGGTGGCAACGGGAAAGTACATAAAGCACACTTTGCTTTTAGTTGCGTATATAATAAGGGCACATCTCATTTTTCATGTCGATTTACTTGCTCTTTTCCTGGGTATAATGTATTTTTCACATGAACATTAAAGAACAAGCGGTCGTTTAATAAACATAATTTAAAAATTAAAACCCACGTTTTCAAAATATCTTGCTGCAAAGCTTAAAATAAAAAAATTAATGT